>QFFB01001709.1:421-11021 GCA_003316465.1 Ramaria cf. rubripermanens
CTCACCCTCCAACAGGTATCCATTATCATGGTTGACCTTTAAATCCCAGGCAATATCTTCCAAAGGCCTGGTGGTGACTGGAGCCGAGAATGCAGGGTGCAGTGGCAAAACGCTTGACGGTGGACATGCAGCACCTGAGGATACTTTTGTGGGTGATGGAGAGCAAGGACGTGCTGAAGCACCGGGGGAGAGATATGGTGTGTGGGAACAATGGAGAGGTTTGGGGGTAGGAGACCTGCTTCTGTTGATTGACTGCACAGGAGCCGCACACCGAAGAGGAGGGTGAGTGGAATGCAACACATCCCTCTCCACGATAGATTCATCCATTGGAATAGTGGGTAGAGGATACATCGGAGCAGGATGCATTGGTGGCAGACGTGTTGGAGGGTGTGCAGAACGTGGCATATTGCTCCCTACAATAGAATCATTGAGAGCAAGCTGGGGGGGGGGGTGAAAATTTTTGAGGGTCAAGTTTTATAGTGTTCACTTAAGGTTGACAAATTGATCTAAATTATATTGGTTTACACTTTGGGCACACAGAACTTAGCTGAATATATATACATCTAGATCTAAGGAAAATGTTCTTCATTGAGAAACCAAGCCGATAAGTCATAGTTCCTGGAAGCTAGCTTGGCTTGCTTCTGGTAAAGTGTGATTGCCTTACTCCAGTCAGTGGCATTCCTGAGATTACCCGCATTATCTTGAATTTTCTGGAGGTGGCTTTGGTACCACTCCTCACAAGATTGCGACCAATATCCCACATTTAAGCTGCTTTTTTCCCATGCATTCGGTTTCGGCCACCATGAAAGATCGCTAGACTGGTTGACATAATCTTATGGGAATGTTAGCATAGTAATATCAGTGTAAATGTAGAAATACTTACTCATGTCAACCTTATATACACCACAGATCAGCTCAATTTCTTCAGCGGTAAGACAATCATCCCAGAATTCGATAGAACCTGCAGGGCACCACGCATCTCCTTTGTCAAAGACAGTATCGGTAGGCCCTATTAGGACATTCTCGGGACCAATATGAGCCACAGCCAGACGCCAGATAATACCACCACTCATAAGAGCAACTGAGCATGAGGTTGACGAAAGAAAGCGTCGTGAGTGTCTTCATAAGCAGTGTAATCCACCACACTGGCAACATAGTCCCTAGGCCACCAACCAAGTCCGATGTTTCTATCAGGAATTGGACGGGGCTGCTGGCGGCTCATAGGACAGCTTAGCCTGGTACTGAATGGGATACCCCTGTTGATGAAGTAGGTAGCCATTTCATCACGGTGGGTGAGGTCAAGGCGTATACATTCCAGTGCTGTGGCTGGACTTTCAACCATGAGGACCCACTTGTAGCACTCTTGAGCAACATTGAATGGTTCCAGGGCATATTGTACTTTGTGGTCTTTGACAACCTTTGGACGTCTGCCCGAAGTAGATACCGGTGTGATGGGGGAGTGTTCAGTATATGTGACCACTCTGAATTTGGGGCCACACCTTCACAGCGGTTGCTCATTTGAGTTGCTAAGGTCCGAAAGCAAGCCAGATAGGCTGTCTCCATTCAGCAATAAGTACACAAAGTCACATATGGGGTCTTTGTGCACTTCATCGACAGGAGATGCCAGGTCTGCCAAGCAGATACGAGTTCTTTCCCAAGTCAAACTATTGCTGGCGAGCTTCTGGTATTTGGTGCCCTGACTTGACCATGAGAAGCCGTATCATCTCTGCAGACATCGTGACAGAGAATCTGGCTGAACTACTCGGGGTGACGGTAAAGGGCCTGTGGCGGCTCCCAGATAGTCGGTAATGTCGTTAACCCAGGTTTCCTTCAGAGGAGGTGGAAGACGAGTTTGGCCACTATCAGTATTCAAGGGAGGCTGAGTTGATGACATTGGAAGGATTGTTTGATACTCATATCCGTATTTGACATCTGATAAAACAGATCTATCTCTGCATTCAACTCTTGCTCATACTCTTCGACAGTTGGTGGATGACTTTTGGTGGGGTCGAATTCGCTACAAAGGTCCCACTTGTTATCAAAGACATTGAAGCGCCACTGCCTGGTGGTATAGTTGGTCCACCATCAATCCAGTTCCCCTTTAGCAATTCTCGTTTGAACATGAACACCTCCAACATCCATCCATGCAAAAACGATGGTGCGACCTCTTTTGCTCAGATAGCTGGACTGACAAGCCTGCAGTTCATGGGCCTCTCGCGCCTTCTTAGCTTCTGGGGTTTCGCATTCTAGTTTCCTAGTGTGGCAAATGTCTTCTCATGCAAAGAACATCTGCCATGTCTCACCAGGTCGCTGCCGGCTCTTAGGGTCAGGCTGTTGTAGACACCGCATTTCTTCAGTCTCTGCAGGCTCCATGATAACAACTATCTGGTTTGTGGCTTCCATGATTTGTTCATGACTAGGACGAAATGCTTCAAAATAACCAGCTTTCTCTTTAATGATGGAATCAATTTGTCCCCAGTAGAGCCATACAGGGACATTGTCATTAATCATAGGAGCTACGAGATGAGGATTCCCGTTTGACAGGATGTGTAAAATGACACCAGAACAGCCATTGCTGGGGGAAAAATCTTCAACCAAAGATTGTTCCAGCACCTGTAACCACCTGGGGTACATTCCTCTCTTTTCAAGGAATTCTACCCAGTGAAGTGGCTTAGGAATGCCAGGCTTATGGAACATATAAATTGATATGGCCATGGAACACATGGCCATTAAAGGCAGGAATGTGGCATGGGACCTCAACGCGGACTTCACAGCAGTGGCGTGCAAAGTGTGGAATCGCAAATGTCCTTTACTCCTGGGTGTAGGATAATCTCTGAAGTCCAAATGGTAGAGAGACATGGGCTTGGACACATTCTCCATGAGAGTCTGAACAATGTAGTTTAATGCATGTTCCAGACGGAACCATGAATTTGCCAGAGTGGGTTCTAGCCTCCATCTCGAAGTATGTTGGACCTGGATATTATCACGACTATAAGCCAGACGCATGAAACATTCACTGCTGAATTTTGGAGAACTGGGGATGTACGCGAGCTGTGTGAATGTGTTCCTGGACCACTGCGGTGCACTCAGCTTCCACGGGTCTTTGTCATCAATAGTTGTCAAATAAGTTGGATCTGGTTCGGGGATGACTGGGAGATGATGGGCATTGGGAGATGTGAAGACCATGCCCTCATGGACGAAGGTTTTGATTGGGGGCTGAAGTGTTAAACATTGTCAGAAGCTGAATAGACGAGAAAACTGGCAATACACATACCGAAGACAAAGACAAAGCCATGGATATTGCGGTGAGGGCGGGGAGAGATATAATTTTAATGTCGTGTGAGTTGCAATGTGAACATGAGCTGGCAACAATACGTACAGCGTGCAGTGTAGGGACAGAAATCGTGGGGAATAGTAACAACAGCAGATGGATTTGGGGGAACCACGCTGGCAACGGTAAGAGTAAAGTGGGATAAGTTGTAAGAAGAGATGTCGCTGTGGAATGCTGACGGTGCAAAGAGTGTTAGGATTAGTCACCTGTGTAGAACGCTGGGGACTGTAGGATGAGAGCAGGGATTAGTCACCTGCGTAGAATGCTGGGGACAGTGGGTGGCGATGGCTAGGAACAAGAAAAACTTTTGTACAAACTCCACCCAGCAAAGACTGAGGCATTGTCTTTTCATTTCATCCATTCTCTTTATTTTTAGTTTTATTTTTATTTTTATTTTTCCTCATCATTTTATTCGAACACAGGTGTTATAGATATGGTAGTTACATGTGTTCTCATACAGTAAGCAGCCTTTCCCTTCGTTCCCTGGGACTCCCGGCTTCCTGAGTCCTCGCACTGGCGACTGCACGGACGATGGGTCCTGTCCCCCCACTGACATGTTTGTCGCCCCACGCTGTTGTCGAGGTTAGGTAATTGTGATCTCCTGTTGATAATATCTGTTATGTCGTTCTGGCTTTGTGTGATTACGACGACGAGACAAACAGACCTTGAGAAGGTCATTGAAGGTTTTTAAGTCAAACCAGAAATCTCCTGGATCATTGAGTTGAGAGCAAGATAACCTGCATCATTGCTACGACATTCCATGCATACTTCGGAGGCCACTGTCTGGCTTAGGAACATGCTATGAAAGCAAGGCTATACTCGTTGCAAGTTTGCTGACTTGGCTGCTTCATGCAAGTCAGTGAGTGTGATAGGATGGCGTGAGGTCTGCTCTAAAAATCTAGTCGTAAGTTGTATGACTAGGCTTGATTTGAAGGCACTTGCGCACCTCAGTAATACCTGTTATCGCATCTTGCCCATAACCAGGGTGAATACCGTTTCCTGAACCATGGCCATTTCAAGCTACATCACATCTAGAAGTGGAACTACCAGCATGTTGGCTGTGACAAATGTGGATAAAACTGTGAGCACAAATACGATTCATAGTCATGCTTCTACATGAAAATACGCACACATCCTTACCGCTATCATCATACACAGCGCGGCACTGGATTGGCCATACTTGGCCAGGTAATGACGAGGATCCAGTTTTGCATTGACTAGGCGGCCTCTGATCATGGTAATGATGGGGCGGCTTCTGCTGGAAAGGGGAGTGGATATCAATGCGCAAGGAGGAGAGCTGGTAACATGCTGCAAGCGGCCTCATATGGGGACCGGCTGCGCCATTGATGTGCAGTCGATATTATTTGGTAGTATCCTCACACTGTTCAAGTTATTTAGCATCGATCTCATGCCAATGTTGCCTGCCGGCTATGCCATTGATGTTCTTTAGTAGCATTCTCTTGAAATTATATGCCAGTTCTGCACTTACCCTGGTTTGCACACTCTTGCACTGACAACTATTGCCGCCGCTGCGATCACCATCCTGCACCACCACACTCACTTACTAATATTCTATATGTTCGCCATGACGTTGATACCTATGAACGCTCGTACTAAAACCACTGTTTTAGTCGCACTTGGGGCAGCAAGTGTGTTAGTGGGTGCGATCGATTTCAGGCCCAATACCCTACCCTTCAAAAGGGTGAAACAAAGCATCTCACTCACTGGGGGGATAGTGACTTTGTTGTAAGTACACTTTAATGACATATGCACGCTAAAAACTCACCCAAAATATAGTATTGGTTTCATAGAGTTAAAAAAGGCGTGGGCAACTCCAATTGCCAATGTTGAGGCAGGAGAGCAAGTAGATATCAGTGCCATGGGGCGTGAGGTGAGGGTGGAAGGAGAGGTGGGGGCCAGGGAAGGAGAGGAGCTGAGGGAAGGAGGAGTGGGGGCCAGGGGAGGAGAGGCGGTGGAGGAGGAAGGAGAGGTGGTGGAGGAGGAAGGAGAGGCAGCAGAGGAGGAAGGAGAGGCGGCGCCAGGGGACGAAGAGGTGGCAGCAGGGGAAGGAGAGGTGGGGACAGGGCAAGGAAAGTAGAGGCCAGAGGCAAATTGAGCATGGTCAAGGTTTTTTTTTTGACTGTAGATGTCAGAAATAACAGATTGATTGAATTTTTACCTTATGAGAACCTCAGTGCGTGGTTGTTGAACATTGCATGTGAATCACATGAATCTCCATGTGTTACTGAGATATATCCTACTATGCCTTGAACTGGAAATATCAGATCGTCCTGGTGGGAGTGAATAATGTACATATTAGTGGGTGTCTCAGCCTCCAAGCGTAAATTACCCTTACCAACCCCGTATTGTCGCTTTCATGCGATCAATGGTGTCTGAAGACTCGTATCCAAGGGTGATGGGTATTTCCAGACATTACATCATCGAAACTACAGCTTCTAGTGTTTCATGTTAATTCTACTTCATGAAGCATCTACTTGGGCCGGCGGGGGTGGGGGCCAGGTCCCCCAGCCAAGGGACCTCCCTTTTTCTCTGGAGGGTGTGCAGGCAGATCTATGGCCGTTTGTCCAAGAGTAATCTTTTGAAGAATGGCAGCAGCGCGCTTTCCACTGTCCCTAAGGATGCGCAGTTTGCGATTGAGTTCCTCCTCGGACCCATCTTCAGCAGGAGGTGGAGGAAGGGGTTCCACGTCAGCAGGATCAGCAGTAAGTGCAGGTTTGGCCTTTCTACGCGTACCTACCGGCATAGTGCAGAGTAAGTATCGGCTGTGAAGCGTACCGGGACGACCAAAAAAGGTACAGATCTCTGATGATGTAGAACTTGCCCCCGCTCTAGTGGATAACGCTTCGACAGCCGACAATGCGAGCGATATCAATGATGATGACAAGTTATTTGATTTGGGCAAAGGCAAGACAGTGAAAGCCAAAGGAAAGCACAAGAAGATTGCGACCATCACCGAGGCTTCTTTGGAACCAGGTAAGTTATACACAGCTATTATTTTCTCAGGATTTACAATATTTGTGTAGTTTCAAAATGGGATTGGTCACATGAAGAGGATAGGTCACCTGCGTGGAACGCTAAGGACAGTAGGAAGAGAGCAGGGATTAGTTGCCTGTGTAGAACACTGGGGACAGTGGGACGAGAGCAGGGATTGGTCGCCTGCATAGAATGCTGGGGACAAGAGCAGGGATTGTTCGAACTCCACCAGCGTCTCACTGACTAAGCATTTTTTTTTCCCAACCTCACCCACATTCTATGCCAGCAAGCGACTCCCTCTTAACGACTCCTGACCTCGCTCGCCTGCATTCTATGCCAGCGAGCAACTCCCTCTCAACAACTCCTGACCTTGCTCGCCCACATTCTATGCCAGCGAGTGGCTCCCTCTCTCACTGAAACTTCTTAGGCCACAGAGTGTAGCAATTGCTGCCCATCCATGAGTTCCTATGCTGGCTGGTGCAGGAGCAGTGGCCACCCTCTCACGCATTATTTTGCACAGTGAGTTTACCACTTCAAATTATCTAGCGAGTGTCATTTTAATCTGCACATCACAGATGTATAACCTTCTCACGACACTGCCTCCCTCTATTCCCCTTCACTTCTGGCCACCTTTCCCCCTTCATAGTCATTTGCATCATACGTTCCATCATCACCTTCAACGTCTCGATCTCCTCGTTTGTGGTGTGGGCTGGATTCCACTTATAACCCCATGTTTCTCCTTTTGAGGCTGCCAGTTCATTGCTCCTCCAAGACAACCACAACTTCACTGCCCACCGCTCATAGCCCTATGAGTGCTGATAGGCAAATGCCAATGCTGCTCCTAGAATGACCAATTTTAATATAAAATGCAATAATGAGAGTATCATCCAAGCTTCTTTCAGTAGGCCAGCTCTACCATCACGCCAGGTTCGGGTCCAAATAGAAATTGATATCTCCTCACACGAACTTGATGAGGCAGCCACAATGGTACTCACACCTCCCCTCTCGTTGGTCTATGCGGTGCCAATGAGCTTATGCATATTGGATATTGACACGAATGCAACATACGTTCACTGTCTGAACCAACCCATTATTGGTGTGGGCCAAGACATCCAAAGTTACCCCAGTCTTTTGATCAAACACATAGACGGCACCTTTGTCGGTATCACCTACAATGACCTTCCCATCTTCACCGAAGGTCACTTGTTTTGGAAGTCCCCTAGTGGCATCCCCATCAGGAAGGTGCAAACATATGCACCATTTTCCAGTCTGTGTAAATCAAATCCATCTATAGCATTATCAACTACACACTGGTTGCGTTTGCAGTTGATTGCCGCACTTCCACTGCCGAAATTTAGCCATGGGTTGTTCTTAAGCCGAAGGGGCTCACATCATCAATCTGATCTCGTGAGTCATCAACACCTTTCCATCATCACCTCTCAAAGTATGCCTAATTATCCTTTTGGTCAATAGCTGCATCAAGGGCTTAAAACCCACCCACATTTGACCGTCAAAAAGACCAAAGACATACAAATCTTTGGAGACGGTATCAGTAAACCCTACAGCCACTGGAACCATGACACCCAGTTGCACTGAGAAGACAGAGTGCAGTCCTTTGGTGTTGAACTTCCAAACCTGCACTGTCCAGTCTCGGGTGCCGGTGACAATTCTCGCTTTCGTCTCATGGGAAGTGTCGCAGGCCATACAAGTCAACTCCCCTCCCGATCCCAAATGTTTGACACAGATTTCTGCAAAAAAAACTCTAGAGTTCAAGTGGTGTGATCATTACTCAATCAAGTCCCCCTGATAGTTATCATTCACCTCTTGAGGATTTTGGCCCCAAAATACCAAGTAGCCAAAGGCCGTCCTATAGCACAATTTTTCCTGTGCATTGTTGCGACGACTGATCCATATGAGACAGCTTATTGGCCCACACATGCTTAAGTTTTGCTGTGGACATGGACGTTGTGACCTTGACTTAACATCCCATATCTTAACACCATCAGATGCTTTATTAAAGGTAAGCTTATTTTTTTCACATGTGTAAATGAAACCCAACTTACCCCCACTAGCTAGGATATATCCACTAGGGGACATAGCCACAGCATTGATGGCATCCTTGTGGCCTTTCAGTCTTATGGCAAATTTGTATCGGTATGAAGGTGATTTGAAGAAGGGGTACATCTGGATTATTAACCTGTAAGGAGCTCATGGAGCCTCCTTTTATTGTGCAAGTGTTATTTTGCTGCTTACACCAAGCCATTTCTGGTTAATTGTGCTATCTTATCGGCCCTGGATAATTGTGGCCATATCTGAGCTTCGGGCACTCCTGGCCAATGGGAGCATGGGAACTTTTCTTTTTATCTACCTTATTATAACTATCGTCACCCACTGTCATCCATACCACTCCCTTTTCTCTTCCTCATCGCCCACCCTCATCGCCCACCCTCATCGCCTACCCTCGTCACCTCATAGTCCATGGCTGGCTGTTCCACTATAGAGTCTTCTATGACTATTCCACCTTTCTTTCGGCCTGGTGCTCCCCCACCCCCAGTCCCTGTACTCACCTCCCACACCTATCTATGTGAACAGCCTCGAAGCTCCCCAAAGCTCCTCGCTCACCAGGAGCTTAGACCTGATCTGACCACTACTCACGCCAAGCAGCTAGTAGTTAAAAGTGGGATAATGCCCTACAGAAAACCAGTGGCACCGAGAGTCTCCCAAGTCCACCCGGCGGATGATATCGTTATAGAACGGGACTCAGATGCATCATCCGAAGGATCAGACTCCGAGAGGTCTGATGAATCCAGCGACCAGATTCCCAAGCCAGATGGAGAAGCTAGTCGTCCAGGGCGAGGTGGTTATAACCTGGAAGTTGCCCTCGGCTGGAACCCCAAACTCTACAGGAAGTTAAAGGTTCAGTTATATCTCTTTGCCACGTCTTGCTGCTGATATCACATAGAAATCCGTCCATCAATTGGTTGCTGAACATCTGGACTTGACAAAGTGCTACTCAGGTCAGGATGCGACCCTCATTCGATTTGTCTGCAATGTGGTAAGTTGGTAGGCATGCTTCCCAATTGTGTACTGATAGTCTCCAGGTGCGTAGCGAGAATCCTGACCTCAACATGTATAGCGACTGCTGGCCTGTCACTGACTGACTTAGTGAAAATGCACCTCAAATATACATCCGGTTGGGCAAGATGGGTAGTAACACAGATGGCCGCGGGCAAGAACATTATGAGAGGTTCAAAGTAGTAACCAATGTATTTCTGTGTTGTTGCAAGCACTCAAAGCACTTGCACCTCTATTATTTGTGCCTCAGACACACAAACATTGATCAAAGGACTCAGGATGCCGCACACACATAGGCAAATTATATCAATGCTGTTTCTCTGAATTGGTCTATTACATTGTAGCTACAAACGTGTGCCAGGCAATCTATGGAAGGTGAGTGACTGCGGGAGTTTACCATGTCAGATGCAGGCTATTTGAGTGGCAAATCTGTGAGCTTTGTCAGTCTTAATACTCACAGCAGGCATCATTGAACTTACTGACTTATAACCCAATCTGACAGGATTGTGTCACGGTCTCTCATATTCACATATGTCCCCCCTTGTCTGGTACCTAGCCTCATCACTACAACATCGCCGCGAAACTGAGTATGTTTAAATGGCCTTGAGCTACTGATTTTCAGGTGGCAGTGTCTTTTAAAGAACACGGCGAAATGGTAGTAATGAGGGCCTTCTTGTATGTGGATGGTGCAGTTGTGCACATAGGATTGGGTAACAACGTCTCCAAACAAACACTCTGCATAAAGGAATCAAATCGCCCGGCATGTTTGATTGCTACAGTGGGTGGGAACCATCACTTGACGTGGCTTGGGGGATTCAGTGGAGTAGAGATGACATCGAAGATTCAACTCCCATGTCTATGTACGTGAGCGGTCAAATCTCTCCAATACATATGACTGACCTCGGGGGATGGGTGGACATAGTACCTCGAGTTGACCATGTGAGCGAAGTGTGACCAGCACAGTCTGAATAACTAGTGAGTGACAGGGCGATGAAAGTGGGCGATGAAAGTGGGTGATAAAAATGGGTGACATAACAAGTGTTGTTCAAATAATAACAGCGTAATAACAGCGCAATTGTGAGCGCAATTGTGAGCGCAATTGTGAGCCTCATTGGCAGTCATTTTCCAAGTTCACTGAATTCTATTAGTTTGTTGTAGTGTTAGCAACAATAACGGCTACTCTTGTAGCCAATTCAATTG
>QFFB01001711.1:0-10416 GCA_003316465.1 Ramaria cf. rubripermanens
GCTATTAGAGACGAAATTGTCCGTGTGGTATCCCAGCAGGAAGAGGACGAGCGACGAAGCCAATCTGAATCAACGGAGGCCTTATATACTGATGGTGAGCACATGGTCGATAGTCTTTCCATCTCTAAACATCATCCTGTTACAGGTGTGCTCTTACATGAACTGACCGACGGTCATGCTCAACACGAGGCCCCTAAGACTTTCAGCTCGGAACACAATCAGCCAGGTCTAGTAGAACACACCAGCGATAACGATCAACAGTCATCCGAGAGTAAGACTGGCATCGATGAAAGCAGTACTCATGAGAATGCCCATCATGTGCAAGAAGAGGAAGAAGATGCTGATGCTGAAGGTTACGAGGATGCAGAGTCAGATGAATATGCCGAATATGAACAATATGACGATCGAACGGGTAATGGCGGTGAAGATATTTACGAAAGTGCAGAAGGCGAGTATGCGGAGGGGGAAAAGGAAGGAGTCGAAGCAGTATATGAAACTGCCCAAGTCCCAAACCCCGTCGACGGGGGAGAGGAACAGCAAGCAGATGTCCCCGATGAGACACCAGAAGAGGAGCATAGTCAGTCTTTACTCCCCGAAGATGCGAACGATTCAGAAACCGTAGGTGAAGTTTTTGGTAAGCTAATTTCTTCGATTCTGACCAACTGACACTCACCATACGTCATTTTTGTTATAGCTCACCCTTATGAGTACATAGTGCACTCAGACGACAAAAACCCATCAGCTGCTGACGTCTCAGAGGAACATTACTCCACGTCGTCGACGCAGTACGCCCCAGTGGAAGAGTTGACTGATTTGCATGCGTCAACCTTAGCGCTAATCGATGACGGCTTAACTGATACACCAGGTTAATGTTGTTAAACTCATAGTTAGGCCCTTACTGACGTTGAATTCTTGCAGAACTAGATAACAGCGTGCACGAGGTTATGTCACATGATTTTCTCTTGTCTGCTGAGCCGTTTTCAGACACTGGTACATACATATTACTTCATGGGCGATCGCGAAGCTAAGCATTTCCTCGTCAGAACCTTTACTTTCAGAAGCGCAACTTCGTTCAGGATCTGATACTCCCCGCTTAAACGCCGATACCAAACATGCCCAGGATGAAGTTATCGCATACGAAGACACGGTGGCAGATAACTACGAAGACCCAGACGTGTCAAAACAGCCGATACTGCCAGCAACCTCTGGCATCCACGGTTCTCGTGCAGTATCTACCGCCTCCAAGCGAAGTTATGATGAGCAGGAATTTGACCAGCATGATGCTTCAAGTGTGTATATGTGTTCTGAGTGCTTCGTGATATGTTATTAACATATTATTTAGGCGAAACAAAACGTTTAAGAGTCGATTGAGAGCGTGCCAGTCTGACGTTGTTTGGGCATTCCTCGCTGTTCTCTAGGGCTGAAACCCTACCAGTGGCTTTATTCGGCAGCTTCAACACGTTATTTCTCTGGTAAAATGGTAATATTATCCCATTGTGCTCTATCTTGGCAGGTACAGTGCTCTCTGTCGAAATGAACTAACATTTTCAGATGCATTATCCAGTAACACTGGCTTGAGGTGTTGTGATGCGTAGGGTATGACAGTTTTGCACAACCGATGTTACATAATCATTATGATCGAATTACGACGCGAATAAGTTTGACTTGCAAATATTCTGTATTTTGTGCTTTCCGTACCATTGTCTGGCCCGTTCGTGCAAAGGTCGTGGTTGCCGTCATTGTATGGCTGACGCTGACACTGGTCGCCTTTGCGTGCAAATCGTTCACTCACAGTTTGGACCACTTGCTGCTGTGAGCTTAGCCACTGATCGATCCATTAACGTGCTGAGTAGTTTCTACAACACTTAGAAGGTCTCGTCTATTCTCCTCACTCGAGGTCGTCTATCTATGCCACAGCTTGTCCGTTTCTCAGCGTTGAAGCCACGTACCGTACGAGCAGTAATACTTGCGCTCGTGCAGCACAACCTCCTTTGGCACGCTGAGCTCGAGGAGGAGGGGGAGGTTCTGGAGTTCAACGAGGAAGAATGCTTAATGAGGTTACGTTTCGGCAGGTTTATATCGTTAGCAGGCCAAATCTTGGGTCAAGCAGTACGTCGGCAGACCCTTGCAAAAGCTTCATACTAGACACACCGCTTGTTTACAGGCTGCACAAATTATTTCAATTGTTTTGCAACATGGAAAGCTCCGACAAGCTGAAATGCTGCACCATCTTCATATCTTTGATGCCAAAGGTATGGACTAGGATTTAGTTAAGCGTGTCATTCTCACCGTCAATAGAGTCTTCAATGTACTGTCAAGCTATCCACGCCCTTGTTGCTGGCGCATATCTCAAACCTTCCACTGTGTTGTCCCACATATCTAAAACCGATCGTCTTCTTCGCCTGGAAGCAAACCTACGAAGGAATCACAAAGGGATCCCCACTGCAAAGAACATCGTTGAGTGGAAAGTTGAAGCAGACGCAAAAGTAAAACGGGAAAATGAAGAGGCGGAGAAAGTCGGTATGGTGCGTTGTCGATTAAAGCCGATTTACGTTTCGAGCTGACGATTATCCCGGAGGGCAGAAAAGAAAGGCTAAAGGACCAGTGAACCATAGATCAAATAAAGTATGTAAATCTCGTCTCGGGATACCTTGGCACTGAATTTGGTGACGACAAGCAGCGCAAGGTCTTGGAGGAGGAGGAAGTTGTCGATGTGAGCCATCCCATAGTTTCATCAAAGCTTCTTCATAACGTGATTCCAGGAAGAGGTATATTTCCGAGTCAATCATTCTAGATTCAACATTCATATCCGCAATAATGTGTGGTGTTCCTTATAACTCGTAAAGCGGTAACTGAAATTGAATCAATTACAGATTATTGAACAGGCGGCACGCGAAAGATTTAATGACGCAGCTGCTCTTGCACTTCGAGCCACACTGAAGACCACTGAAGCGAAGCAATTAAGTATAGAGGATGTTCGATCAGGTCTGTTGACAGTGAATCACTATTGGGCCATTCCGGTGATCGTATTATGCCACACAGACCCTGTATCTGTAGCCAATATATCAATGCAACTCGACGACGACGACGAGATTAGTTCAGGCATTGATATCTCATCATCCAACACCCCTTCTATCCACGCTCTTCTCAAAGAATTTCTAGCAATCCTAGCCTGTGCTGACAACCCGACCCCTGCGGGGCGTGCTGCCTCCTTCGTTTCTGTTGGTGGTGGTGGAACAGGCAAAGTGCAGGTGGAATTCGATATCATCTGTCGACGCCTGCGGCAGCGTGTTTTGGAAGCTGTAGCAAGAGAACGGTACGGCGACGATGCGGTGCGGATTATACGGGTTTTACTTACTATGGATAAAATGGATGAAAAGCATGTGCGTAGCCTTTCTTTTTTTGTTTAAGTTGTCCCGATCCATTGCCCGCATAGCTGGCAAAAGTGGCAATGATGTCGCATAAAGATGTCCGGCCTCTTCTCTCCTCGTTATCTTCGGATTCTTTAATCTCTCTTCAAGAAGTACCTAAAGGGAATGATCGGAATCCTGCCCGTACTTTTTATCTTTGGTACGTCCTCGCTGCTTAGACATCGGTTGTAGTGCCCAACAGTTGTGGTCAAAGGTTTGTCGATCTAAAAAAGGCGTACTCAGTCCTACTCGGTAACATCCACAAAACGCTGTATAATATTCTCTCGCGGAAGGTGGCCGAGGAGGAAGATCCCGTTGTCAAGAGCGTGCTCGAAAAGAGAGCGCGGAGTGATGTGATGCACGACGAAGGCTTATTGAGTCGTACGGAAAGAGAAGTTTTACACGATTTTGAGAGCAAGCGAGAGAGATTAGGGGCGATTGAACGTCGAGTGGAAGAGGTGGTTTTCATCCTTCGAGATCTAGCAGTTGTGGGAGAGATGAATGTCGGATGACTAGTGACCCGTAGCCATTATTTGATGCGTGTTACCAAATGTTTCTGCAGTACAAGGAGAGCTGTTCTAAACCTATTCGGCTTTGTACCTTAGCATATCGTGGCACTATTAATGAACCAGGGGTCGGTACTGTGAGGAGGCTGCCCGTTCGGTAAGTGGCACGTAGATATTTCATACAGTGTATGCACAGGGTCAAATGGTGCTTATCCCTAGCTGTGATATGGTGAGGCTGCAACTGTTAACGAGTATATATAATTAATTTAACTTCAAAAATTGCTTAGTAGTGTGCCAGTAATAATCCACCAGAGATGTGAATAGCCATGAAAGAATTTGACAGAGAAGGAGCGGTCGCGTAGGGAGATATTGAAATAGCGGTGGTAAGTATCGACAAGTGGAGTGTGTTTACCTCGCGACATGGAGCGACGGCAGACGTCCCGGCTGGGAAGGATTGCTCGCCAGAGGAGCTGAAACGCCGGCCTACTAAGCTGGGTTTTCAAACAGAAATAACGTCTAGACGCCATATCTGCTGCATGGTGATAAGAGAAGCGTGTTAACAGTTGAATCAGAAGAGCTCGGAGCAAACAATATTCCGCACCAGTGACAAAGAGGTAAATGACATTACAGTAAGAGTCTATCAGGAATTCGAAGCGCTGTCGACTCGTGTTGATACCAAGAGCACATGCACGAAACACCAGAGCAGCGTATACATAAGTGCACCATACCCAACACCCAAGTTGGTGCGTGGATCATGCATGGACCCGGAGTAACGTCGTCCGTAAATTGTTCAGAGAAATACACGCCTACAGTGGCAGTCACGGGGGTATGTGCACTGGCTGATTCTATGATGGATGTTGTATGTCGACACCAATCTAAGCGTGACAGGAGGCATTTCGATTGCAAACACGACATCAAGTGACGAGCATAAGTAGTAAGCAGGCTGCCGGCTTGGAATGGCTGCAGCTGTTGCTTTGACTCTTTTTTTTGCGGGCATGGACTAGATAGCACAAGCGGTACTTATAGTACTGCTGGGCTAAGGCCTAAGTAACCGAGAGTTAGTGTGACAACATCCCGTGACGCTTTCGCTTGTTCAGGAAAGGTGATCGCCTCTTATAGGAAATCGATCTGATTTTGGTGGTCCGAGACTCCGAGGTTTCGCCGCAAGAGAAGTTGCAAACTCATGCAAGCCGCCCAGTGTGTCCACGTATATATGCTTAATGCTGTCCGCACATACAGGCCTCAGTCAACCCAATACCCGAGGGCCGTAGCCTGGCGTCATGTCAACGAAATTTCTTGAACACAAGCTGGAATTTCCCTCACGTTTCGTCGAGCTCAAACAACAACTTGTCCCCACCACTGATTCTAGAGCTCGGACACGATTGACGGCGGCTTGGACAGATCTTCTGAATGAATTGGCTGCAAGCACCAAGCTATTCAAAGAGAAGGGATCGGACGTAAGCTTTTCCATGAGTCGCTTTTGGCTGCTCCTGAGGAGTATATATGTTTTACAGTTGATTCCACAAGTTAACTTTATAGATCTTCCCCAGCTGTCACTCGAGGCCGTCGCTAATATCAAGAAGAGAGGTTGCGTTATAATCAGAAATGTAATCGATGACGCCGAAGCACTTGGGTGGAAACAATCCATCAAAGACTACATCGCAGCGAATCCTTCGTTCTCTGGTGTGCATCTATGAACATCAAATTTCACCATTCCCCCCTTTATACTCAACCATTGCCACTAGGATTACCGGAAGGCGGTGATAACAAGCAGTTTTACTTCATGTAGTAAGCGATACACTGGCCTCTGAGCCGTCACAGCCCTTTACAGTAAAATGCCGATGCTACCTTTTATGAAGTTGGTCGAAGGCGCAGATACAAGCTCGCTCCCATCCAAATGTCCTGGCTTCACAAAAATGGCTGAACGCTTTGTATCACGTCTCCCAGGCCCGAGACGGGGTCTCGTTGGAAATACCTTTGACATACGCAGACAGTCTGCGCATTCGTGACCCTGGACCTCTTACTTGGCTGATAAGTGTGCCACACGTTGATGGTCTGCATCATAACACTCTGAGTTTTAGGACCAAACTGAATCTAGGGTTCAGGTGGCTCTATTGAACGTTGGGAAGATCCGGGTTTCACTAAAGTATATACCCAGATTTTTGAAGGAAACTGGAGGCAGCACGATCCTTACCATCTGGATGTAAGGCTCGACCTCAACTCTGACATGTATAACAGACCACATCAAGTGAGTCTTGCATGAGGCCATTCGCAGGCTGACGTACCTTGCTTTGACACAGGCCAGTGTTTTCAGAACGTTTCAGGGATGGCTATCAATGAGGTAAATTTTTTGAAGCCTGTAGCCAAACCGCTCTGACATACCTTTTATCTGGCCAGTGATACAGGACCCGGTGAGGGGACTTTGCAAGGTTAGTATTTATCGGGCTCTCCCAATATCTCTGATCCTTCGTCACTGTTCTGTTCCATTCCAGTATTCCCAGATGTTGTGCTGTCATCCGCATACATCACACTTAGACCTTTTTTCCGTCCCGTCGCCACTCCTGTTTCTGATGACCCGCTGGAACCTAGTAATTGGGAATTCGGTAAGCGTTCTGTTCAGGTTACTATTTTCCGAATTCTAATAGAGCTGCATTCAAAATATTGCGGGTAGACACATCCTCACCCGACTTTCCCGGTGTATACCCAGTGGATGAATTTTTCAGTGGACTTTGGCTGACGACAGAGTCCCATCCTCATCTGAAGCTTGAGGACACCATGATCAGCATATTGCGCGTTAAGCCTGGAGACATGGTATATTGGCATTGTGTGCGTCCTATAGTTCCACGTAAAATTCATATCTCAATCCAAATCCAGGATGTTATTCACTCCGTGGAACAGGAACACCGTGGCACCGATGATTCAAGCGGTGCGTCAATGGCTCGTTCCATAGAACATTCATTAAAGTGACTCGATTAAGTGATGTACATTCCCGCGGTGCCGAATACTCCACGGAACGCAGCCTACGTCGAGAGGCAGAAGGAACAATTTCTGCGCGAGGCGCCACCTCCGGACTTCCCTCAGGACCTGGGGGAGGTCGGCTTTCGATTCGTAGCCACTGAGAAGGACATAACCTATCCAGCAGGACGGAGGGCAATGGGTTTCCCTGCCATGGCCTCGGCAACTTGATAGGGGCACCAATCTTGCTGTTATTGGCACTATTCAAACCCACAGAATGCCTGCCACAATAATAAGTGTCTCGCATGTCAGCCATATATAAGAATATCAATTCAGAATCGGATATATAATGTACACATTAGGTAGCTGTAAGTCTAGCAAATGCGAGTGTCTTTGTGAGTGTCTTTGTGTCTTTGGATGTCCAAGAATCGGAATCTATCTGAATAAGTAAGGGTCCGTCAGAGTTATAATTAATTAGGCCGGACGTGATAGCTCTTCGCCGGGGCCGACGTCAACCCTATGCGAGTTTACTCCTCGAGACCGATCGTCCGGGCTTCGGGCTCCAGGAGAAGGCACGCAATCGTGGGTTCCATAAGGAAGTTTCGTGCAACGAATGTAAAGCATCAGATCCTCAATGGCCGTGGCGATCGAGCTGGTACTCGTCCTCGTCCATGTGATAATCTTTATGCGTGAGGAGGTGTCGGCGCATGTTTGAGCGCACGTTGAAAACTTTGCCACAGTTTGCCACAGGGCAGGCGTATGCTTGCGAAAGAATGATTATTAAATCTGTAGAACATTAAGGCTGAGACGTACGTTTCTGATCGGTGTGGATGTTCATGTGTGTCTATACCGAAACGGCCAGGCATGTAAGTGTGAAATGCGATCTATGCGTGCGCGCGAGGGAGCTCACGTCGAGTGCATTCTATGGAGAAAGCGTTAGCGGGGGATTACAAAACCAATTCGCCAGAAATTATTCGAACCTGTCTCTCAAATCGCTTTTCGCATCCCGGCCATGTACAAGCGTATTTCTTGTTGCCATGTCCTCTATCCATTCTGGATGAATCCGAATACAATGATCCGTACGCATGCCCTGGGTCTTCATATGCCGGGGTCAGTGAACGACTTTGGTACCCATGGTTCACGCTGGTGACATGGCTATTATGGCCATGTACGGATCCGCTCTTATGTGTGTTTGATATTGCGGCAGAGTTTGTGGATGGAGGAAATGTGTAAGACCTCTGCTCGCGATAGTAGGAGGGACCATCGCGGTCACGGTCGGCATATGTCCCCTAATGACTCGCGTTAGCCGAGGCGGAAGACAAGAACGGGGATCCTTACAAAACTAGAACTACTCCGGGCCGAAGTCCGGTATTCCGAGTCTGAAGAAGACAAGGACTGGCGCGGTAAAGCCTTGCTCATTTCACGCAGGTCGTATGATCCTGAGCTAGTTTTGACTGGTAAGTCGAGCTGTGCTGTAGTAAAAATGAGAGATTTAATCGTACAGGATGCTCTAGAGGTGAATGTATAGTCTTACCTCCAAGGACACTGCGCAGTGGCGGGAGACTTTCACGAGAAATCGTTGACCGGGAACTGGAGCCATCGTTGGAGGTGTAATAGTAGCTCCGGGATGAGTGAGTGGACATAAGAGTTAATACTCAGCAGAGGATTGAGGTGAATATTTCCTTGGGTATGTATGTATGCAGACTTGGAATGTTCTGCAACTTGACGAGCAGGGAAACAGTTAAAAACTGATCCTTTTAAATTGGAACCTCGGCGGTTATGGATATTCTGTATTATAGGTGAATCTTCAATATTGATCTGAGACCGAGACAACCGTCAGCAAATATAGTGACGAAGGTGCAAAGGATTTCCCGTCAAAATGATCCACACTCGGCCTCGTCGGTGCGAATGCAAGCATGGAAGTGCGGACATGTCGGATCCGCCGGGATTTCCATATTCTAGCTTCTAAGATGATATGCCGTTGTCGGTGAAGGCGAACTGGGTGTACTAAGCCAAAAAAACGGGCTCGCGGCCGATGCCACTAGGAAACTAGGGCGAGGAATGAGACACGAGCAAGCAAGCAAGCACGATTATAGTAATGCCTTGTAGCCTTGAGCTCGGTGTGTGTGGGCCGTGTCAAGATGTTCGGTGAGGCAGTGTTGATGCCGCTGATGCCGACCCCACGCTAGAACCTAGCACAGATTTCCTGTGCTATCATTTCGCTTTGTCAATCTGCAGTCTAATATGGTGATGAGCAGGGATGAACGAGGGATGAACGGGACCGGGGCCTCACTCATGTGCAAGCAACTGCGCACCGCGCACGTCCTCGCTCGGATCATCATTGTGGCTCTGTTCAGTGCTTGAGGCTGAAACGCAGGCATGCCCGTGGACACCCCGACCCCTGTCGCTATACACCAAAGCTAAGGCTTGAAACATGACTGCAGGTGAAGGAGCGCTGGCGTTGGGAGCTCATCTCGATGTACCCTGCGGACTTGTAATTCAGTGTACGTGGGACTAGTGCCCTGATACCCAATGTCCGACCGATTGACATAGTTGCGCCTCCGCAGCATGCTCTCCTACGACGTTGAGAATGGCGGTGTTTCTTCGTGATTTCTACGGTTCCTTGAAAATGGCGGTGTTTTCTTCCACTCTGTAAAGAGAGGACGGTGATGTCGGAAGGAAAGCTAGGGATCAATGTGAGTTTTCCATTGCTTTCATTTGAACATCTCCAATCTAATTCTCGAAGCCAACCGATGTGACCAGCCAGCACTTTGAACAATCAAGTCTATGGAGAAGCGTGATTTAAACCAATAGCGTAGGGCTTACCCAGTCTCAAGACGCTGAATCTATGCAACACTTTCTCACATTGGGCGCTGTTTTACTTACATTATGCTAGATTTTATAATTGGACCACAGCCGAACCCACTTGAAGTTTTGACGACAGGTAAGGCCTAAGGCATGAGGCGCTGAATATGGAATCCTATATGCGTGGCTCTGTTATTTTCTGAAAGCTTCGTCTCCCGCAACGTAGCGTTTACCAGCCCGGCACTGGCAGATGCTCAGGCCCTCTTACTTATCAAGTCATGTTTCGCAAACAAGGGTTCTGAATGCTCTTATGAACTGCTGATCGCATGTTTTAATTTTTAATTTTTAATTTATGCGACATGAGGCAAATTTACTTTTTTGCGAGACCTTTGCGCATTTTGTCCTAATGTTATGCTAGTTTATTATTACGACAGCGGCCGAGCACCGGGACTCCGGCGCGCATGTCCATCGGGCTGTGGACTACATAAGGCACATGACATCGAGTCGCCTGACACATATTTCTTACAGGTACACAGGGCAGACTTTCCTTGAATTTCACTCGGCGCAACGCCGTCTGAAAGAATCACATATATCTCAATAAATAGAGAAGAATAAGACTTCATATTTTGTAGAGATAGTATAATACTATCACCGATCAGGATGTGGATCACTTTCCTCATTTTATTAATAAATAATTAGATACTTGAAATAATTTTTTAAAAATTTGTGAGAATCTTTAA
>QFFB01001713.1:0-23162 GCA_003316465.1 Ramaria cf. rubripermanens
CTATAACAGCATATCACGTCAGAACAATGTTGTATACGGTGACACATGAGGTGAATCATGGCTCGTGGTTCGTGCATGATTTGTGCTTGCTTCGTTCGTATATCAATGTTAACGTACATTCTATGTGCCTAGGCCAAGGATAACCAGGCTCAGTGTTCACAGGGCCTCCTACTCATCCCATGTGTCTGTAGTCCCGCTCTAAGGCCGCAGTTCAAAAGTCTCCAAAACATCTAGCAATATAGCTGGTTCAGAAGTAGAGTCGTTATAACACCACATGGTCCAGTAACTAGCTCGATGTTGTTTCCCCAACCGCTAACCGTCGACATACGTCGATCGTGCATTGTGCATCATCACAGTCATCTTGCATCGAGGGTTACACGTCGATGTACTTGATAGAGCGTTACACTGGTCCCTACTTCGTATTACATGCACCTTTCGCCGTATGGCCCACTTATTCCGATCCATGCACGTTCTGCCGAGGTCCAGCCATACCAGCCATACTAACCAGTATCCAAAGATTGCCGCATCCCGAAGCAGCATCCCGCGTCTTGATACTCACAGGCCCGTCGCTATAGCACCACACGCAAACAGCATGGCCCCATCACTCCATAGCAGCCCTGCCCGCCAACTACCCAGAACATCCTACCCAATGCCAGCCCTCGAAGCAACGCAACACAACGTCGCGCGCCACGGTCGGTCAACGGAAATATACCTCAACACCTCAACGCCCCCTATGCCGGGGCACGCGCACATACAGGGCTCGTTGCTTATTCCCTTCTATTGCACACGCCTCCGCCCATCCGCGCGAGAAGCCGAAAGCGGCATGAAGAGGGACGCAGCATCGGTGGGTATACCAGAAGCAGGGCTTCAAGTCTGAACCGACAGTCTACCATGGGTCCCCCCATATATAATTACAGCGTTCCTCGCAGTAATCGCGTACGAGTATCGCCCGCACCGTTCCCTGTCAAAGGCTACGCATGGCGTAGGGATTATATCGAAGTCTGTGTATACACCGCCGCACCGGCCCCGAAGTCGAACCATTCCGCAGAGGGCAGCAGCATAACCTACCATAGATCGGCCCGGTACGACATACCAGCCAGCAGGTCCGAAGCAGCATAAGCCCAAAACACCGTAGGTCCCTACCTCCGACGCGTCAACAGTCAGGCAAAGCCTATAGGCCGAAGCTCGAAAATCAAAGCTCGAAGCTCGAAGCTCAAAAATCGCAAGTTTGAAGTTCGGGGCAACGTCGCTCGAACATCTGTCACCATAGCAGCGTAGCACGCGGGAGAAATGCCATATACTATGGCCTTGCTTGAATCGTGCTTTGTGCTTTGTGCGTGGGTCACGACGCGGAAAAGTCAGCGACAGCTAGCATCCATGTCAAGTCGTCACCGACACCCTCTCAGGCCTCAGCTTTCACACCTAGGGAGCAGGTATGGCTGTTGAAATATGAAAGTTTCGTTAAAGAGTCATCGACGTTGGTCGTGAACCATATGCATTGCAGCCATGTTTGACTGCTTTGTAAGAATGAGACTGATAAAAAGTTCTCAGTGTTTGCAAGCGAGAGCGCAAGTCACACAACTATATATTTACGGGAAAGGTCTGCCATGTACAAGCGAGTGAATGACTTAATGGATAAAGGCAAGCTATTATTACTTATCTTAATATATGTGTTTTCGTCTTGGCACTTTGCATCATGCATTCCAGACGGTAACACACTGTAGGAAGAACGCGCACTTAAATTCCGTACCTTTTGCACTAGTACGGAATTTCAGTGACTTTTTTCACAACGAAATCGGTGTCGGGGAACTCAGTTGAGCAACCACCAAAAATAAGTACATTAAAGCACTTAAAATCCGGTACCTAAAATCAGTGAGTTGACACCAGTACGGCAGCACGGCAGCCTGTATCCTGGGCAGCCCACTAATACAAGTCCACTTATTCAATCTCGATTTCTGGATCAACGAAGACAGTCCTAGCAAAGTCACCACTGCGGCCAATGGTGCCCCACTCGTCCCTGCGTCTCACTCACCCAATGACGCACTTGACCGTACGCAAGTCGATGACAACTGGGGTAGTGGTTTCAGAATATGTTGTTAGCTCCCGAGTGCCATCCTTTCCACCCATCGAACATGGCTGGATGACAGCCAACAGGTAACAATGTGCCTCGTTGAGCTTAAGTGTAAAAGACCCTGGCATAACAACATCAAGGATGCATTGAAGCTGTCCGTTAAAGATTTGACAAACTTGAACTGGAAAATTGCAGCCATGTTGATTGTTGGCTACCATCAATGTGTCCTGAAAAGAAAAATATAATGGGATTTAGGATTTCGTTGTTCCTCCTACAATAACTGCTCATGTGGACAAAAGAGGAGTCTTGGCATATGCAAGCCTGAGCCTCACCTACAGCACAGCTGGCTTGATTTTTGTTGCTACCATTGGTAATGCAAACTTTGCCCTAGCGCGTCATAGTTTCAGGTAGTTTTTTGAGAATATATTGGCTTGACAACTGAACTGCCACATAGAGTACAATGAGATCTGCCACCTAAGGTCTGCATCTTATGACTTCTGGCTAGCATATCCTGGACATGGTGGTATTGGATCTTGAGCTGGGAAAGCTAAGCCACGCATGTGATGTACACCAAAAGTGTGGCATAAGGGTGAAGCCATATAAGAAGGCACACAGGTAAGTATGCTTTTCAGGCATTATAGTATGTCCCAGCTATCCTGAAAATTTGATCAAGTCATTTCAATGTCCAACACCTCATGACTTACAAACTCCTACCACCACCACCACCAACCACAAACAACTCTCAATGCCATTGATGACCCTCAATCAGGTCATACATATATCAAATGACCACCATTATACCATTGAGCATGCAAAGAAACAGATAAATTGTATATCTCCACTGTACATTCTCATTGTGTCTGCTCATTACTGTTAAGTTCACAGATGTTACCTGGAACTTCAGAGGTTGGAGACTCGGTGGTCGGACTTTGAAGGTATGTGAGGGGGGTAGGGACTTGGCTTCAACTTATGGGTTGTCCCACCTACTATTGTTTGGTCCCTAATTTGGGAGATTGGAGTATTGGAGGTTGCCAGGAGGTTCAGACTCAGAGTTATCACTAATAGTATCTAACTACGGAGATAGTGATATGAGAAGACCAGAGGTCGGTAACGGGGAAATAAGTCGATATTCAAACTAAAGAACAGATACAAGATTGGAGGACTATGAATACCTCATACTCTAATTGTATCCTAAGAATGGACAACAAGAAAGACATAAGCATAGAACAAGAAAGGTATAAGAGTTGTATAACAAGTGGAGTTTGGAGGTTTGGATCAAGTGAGGTACAAGTATTCTACTTTGGGTCGTGAATGAGGATTATACTTTAAGAGGCATACAACAAGAACTAAAATGGAATATAATAGTTACTTTGGAGTCCGGAGGTCTGAAGGGTCGGTGTTAGCTCTCAGGGGTCTAACAGTATCCCCCCTTTAGGGCCAAGCCCACAAGGCCTGAGGAGATGGTTGTGGGAATATAAAATTGGAGATTTGGAAATCAGTATAAGAATCAAGGGGGTCAGAAGGACTCAGCAAAAGTTCCTTCTAAGCCAAACAACACCACACCAACCAACCCTCACCCCATGTCCGACACTCCCACACCATCATCCAACCTCACCCATAGGGTGGCAGAGCTCCAGAAGGAGCTGGAATGAGCCCAGGCCAAAGAGGAGGTGAGGAGGGTTGAGGAGGAACGGAGGAAAGCCAAGGAGGCAGAGGTTCAACAGTTGGTGGAGGAAAGGAGATGGAAGAGGGCTGCAAAAGCAGAAGCTAAAAAGAAGGCGGAGGAGCATCAGATAGCGAGGATGGACAGAGTCCAAAAGGACTTGGAGAAGTCACAAGAGAAGACAGCAAAGAAAATTGCGGTGAGGGTGGAACCCTCAAAAAACTTGGAGGTGCAAGAGGCAAGCACTGATACTCCAAGGCCCGGAGGTCCGGAGGTCTGTGTGCCAGCCCTGAATAAGGGGAAGGCTGCAGACCTTTGGGTTTGCAATGGTTGTAGGAAATGGGCAGTGGAGTGCGAGTCAGAAGAGGGTGGGAGGAGTACGTCCTGTCAGACATGTCAGGATTGGAAGACCCAATGTGTTCTTGGGATGGAGTTCGAAACTCTGAGGAAATGCAGATGGTCAGAGCAGGATGTTAGCAGAAACCCAGCAAAAAAGACAAAGGTAGAGGCAGTGGTTCCAGAGAGGCCAGAGAGGCCTCAGAGTCCCAGAACATGCGACACATTGCATTTCCTTGACACGTTGTATGCTATTGCATTGGAGATTCGGGGGTCCAAACGAGTGATGAGGGCCATCCACAGGGCTGTTGAGGATCTGCTATGGCACGATCCAATGGATTCGGAGCCAGAGTGGGAACTGGAGTTGGAGGATGATGAAAAGGAGTGGAACGAGGAAGTGGAGGGTTTAGCAGCAGAGGTAGAGGAGAACAGAGAAAAGGAATTGGAGTCCAGAGGATTGGAGGAGATGGAGATCTCAGATAAGGAGGAAGAAACCTTGGAATAGATAGTGGTCTTAATAATGACTTGTTTTTCTTGGAATTTGTGTGAACTTAAGAATTGTCAAGTGGTAAAGGTCCAAGCTTAAAGGGATACACTTGGTAAAAGTCCGAAGTAACTTCTGAGGCATGTCTGAGCTTGGAGGCCAAAATCCAGGAGGTTTCCTCATCTGTACCTTCATACCCAGCCCATTTGACCAAGTACAGCAACTTGCACTTGCATCGTTTGTCTATTCTAGAGTCTAGGATTTTGGAGATCTCATACTCAGCTTCTCCATCAATGATGATTGGAGGGTCCAGTGTTGGAGATCAGTTTGGGAACTTGTTTGGCATTGTGGCTTCGAGCATTGAGACATGGAACACAGGGTGGATGGATCACATGCTGTCTGGAAGCCGGAGTGTAAAGGATATGGATCCAACTTGAGCTATGATCTTGAAGGGACCTAAGAATTTCTCTGAAAGCGTCTTGGACGGTCTCGTAGTTCGGATGTGGTCGGACCAAACAAAGACCTTCTCTCCTATTTGGAAGTTTGGAGGCAGAGTTCGGCATCAGTCTGTGGAGGTACAGTACTGTTTCTGTGCTTTGGAGATGGTTGTTCAAAGGTGTTGGTGTAGCTCATTGAGGTCCACAGCGAAGTCTCTTGCTTTGGTGGAAGCGAGGTCTAGTTCTGGGTGTACAGAGATATTCAGGTAGTAACCCTTGTTGGTGAAGAAGGGTGATATGCTAGTGGTGGCATTTGGAGAGTTGTTGTATGCAAATTCTGCGATCCGAAGGAGATTGGACCAGTTGTCTTGCTGGTAGTTGCAGTAGATTTGGAGGTACTGTTTGAGGGATTGATTCATGTGTTCAGTCTGTCCATCACCTTTGGGGTGGTATCCTGATGTGAAGTGGAGCTTCATGTTGAGAGCCTTTCTGAGGGATTGGAAGAAGGAGGACACGAACTCCGAGCCTCGGTTGGAGGTCACATGTGAGGGAACTCCATGCTTGGAGAAGACATGGAGGATGAACAGCTTGGCTAGAATTAGAGCAGTGATTGTATCGAAGGTTGGAATGAAGATTGACTGTTTGGAGAGTTGGTCAACGATAACGAGGATGGTGTCATATCTGGAGGAAGGAGGAAGCTTCTTGATGAAATCCATGGAGATAGAATTCCAAGGTCATTCCAGAATGGGGAGCTGCTTTAACAAGCCATATGGATGATGTCTCTGTGACTTTGAGTGCATACAAGTAGTGCAGGACTTAACATAGGACTTAACAGAAGTTTGGGGTTTGGGCCAGACATAGTCTTGTTGGACCAGCTCCAAAGTTTGGTTTTGTCTGAAGTGTCCAGAGATTGGATGATCGTGCTTGTACTGTAGTACTCGTAGTTAGAGATCATTGCTGTCCGGTACATAGATCTGGTTGTCCAGTAGGAGATGTCCTTTGGGGATAAGGGTCCATGGTCCTACTGGGCTGCTTAGGTGATCTGCTAAGGTTGGATTGGAGTTGACGGAGGTTTGGATATCAGAGTGGAGTTGGTCAATATCCATGGTGGTGGGTGTGTGGAGTACAGGGGTGCAGAGTGACATAGCTTGGAGTGATGAGATAAGTTGTTTGGAGGTGAATATGGGTTGGAGGTTGTGCAGATTGATGACTGTGTAATCGCTTTCCCCCTCTTTAAAGTAGACGTCCCATCATCTAGTTAAAGCATTGGGTTTGGTTCCAAGACATCCAGGGTGGAAGCGTTTAACCATGTTGAATTGAGACAGGTATTCGGACCATCAGACTTGTCGTTGTGTGAGGAGCTTTGTCATTGAAAAGTATTTCAGGTTCTTGTGATCAGTAACAACATCAATCGGAGTCAGAGATCCTTTGAGGTAGTGTCGCCAGACCTTGAACACTTTGAACATTGCCATTATCTCCTTATCATGGACATCGTAGTTCCATTCTGCAGAGGAAAAGCTCTAAGAGTGGAACATGATCGGATATACTTCATTGTCATCCAGAGACGTTCTTAAGAGGATGACAGCGAGAGCATAGTTGGAGGTGTTGGTCTTGAGGATGAGGGGAGCTTTGGGTATCCAATGCTGAAGGATTGGAGCAGTGGTGAAAGCCTTCTTGAGTGCATTGAATGATACTCAGCATTCTTTGGAGAAGACCCACAGAGCACCATTCCAGGTGAGACACGTCAGCGGAACTACTAGGTTGGAATAGTTGAAAATGAAACGCCTATAGAAATTGGCAATCTGAGGAAAGACTGGATGTCCTTGACCTTTCTCAGTTTGGGCCAATCTTGGATAACTTGCACCTTTGTGGTATCCATTGTGAGTCCATTGTCTGCATGGAAAAGGCACATGTCAGCTTGGGCATAGAGGTTGTATTATTGGAGCCTTCGGAGTACTTCTTGGACATGCTTTTGGTGCTGCTCTGGGTCATTGGAGTAGATGCAGATGTTGTCTAGGTATACTAGAACGCATACATCCAACATGTCAGCAAAGATGTCATTCATAAAATGTTGGAAAGCAGCAGGTCCATTGGTAAGTCTGAAAGGCATAACATGCCATTCAAACAATCCATATCAAGTTCGGAATGCAGTCTTCCATTCATCACCCTCACGGATTCAGATGAGGTGGTAGGCATTTCGGAGGTTGATCTTAGTATAGATATGGGCCTTGCGTGGTGTATCCAGGAGATTGGAGATGCAAGGTAAAGGATATCAGTCTTTCTTGGTGATTTGGTTGAGGCCTCAGAAGTCAATGCATAGGCGGAGCAAACCCATCCTTTTTCTTGGTGAAGACCACCAGAGTACTGCACAGAGACTGAGTGGGGTGGATGAACTCCTGGGTTAGATGTTCTTCCAGGAATTCTTGGAGTCTCAAGTTCTTTCTGAGAGAGGGAGTAGATCGGTAAAGATGCACTAACAGGAATAATACCTATTAGCCTGCATGCAATGGTCCTTCTACCTGGACGGTCTATAATACAGTTGTTTGTGTGGCAAAGAGACTACTACTGTGGATTAACTGGTGTGGAGAACAAGTCATACAGCCTGTTTCTCTAGGATGTAATGCAGGTGACTTCTTGTGATAGTGACCTGGCTTTGTGTGACATATGACGTAGGACTTGTGACTTGTGACTTGTGACTTGTGACTTGTGACTTGTGACTTGTGACTTGTGACTTGTGACATATGCATGGTGATGTCCTGTGACAAAGCTTTGACTTGGTGCCCTAAACTTGGGACTTGACTTGGACTTGAGTGTAAGACTTAAGAGAGACTTGACTTGAGAACTGAACTTGACTTGTTATTTTACAGAGAGAGACTGAGCCCTTTATATACACATCCCCAAGCTACAATGATGTCATGCACTGCGATGGGTTGAGTCATATGATGAGCAAGCAGGTCTGAGTCAGAATGAGTCATGGTGAGAACACAAAATACAAAAGGGGAAATAATGGAGAAATTACAATAGCAAAAGTAAGCAAGAATGTGTCAGATGGGGGTAAAGCATGGTGAATGAGTAATAAAAGATTCAAAAATAGAACAAGTATGAGTTATGACAATAAAAGACTAACTGAAATAGAAACGAGATGAGTCATTCCAGACCAAAGTGAGTCATGACAAGAACACTATACATATCCACCAATCATAGTCATACAAATGGTCCACTTTCTCCAAGATGAGTCATGACATTAGTTGGCACAATTGAGTCATAAGAATGAGGGTGACAAATCAACAGAAATAACTCCTGAGCTTCTCCTTGATCTACTCCCATGATAGAATGTGAGGGGGGGATACTCGTATACGGTCTCAAGGAACTGTAAGGGCAACCCTCAAATCTGTGGAGAAGGTATCACACAGCTAGCAGAGGGGAAATCCAAAGTCTTATAATCATCACTAAATACAATAAAAGGAGAGTCCTACCTAGCAGAGGGGAAATCCAAAGAGAAAAGGCTAAGAAGGATCCCCAACTACTAGCAGATGATTATATACTACACACTACTGTGGAGATGTCATGCACAGACCAACCTCTGTGAGGCTTTGCTCAGCAGAGTAAGGAGATTCAGGTGCAGGAAAGCAAAAAGTGTGGATCATTGACAGCAGTCAATGGTCCACTTTGAGGGTTAAAAATAGCACATAGACGAGTGGATCTTAGATAGCAATCAACAGTCTGCTTTAGGGCATTTTCAGAGGGAGGAGGATGGTAGGCTAGCAATGGAATGTGGTGGGTCCATGCACATACTCCAAGGAGATATTGCGGACCATTGGTCCAAGGCCACGGATCGTTAAATGGGGTTATTGCGGATCATGGGTCTGGGGCCACGGATCGCCAAATAGGGTTCCCCTGACAGGAACTCTATGATGAAGGTTGAGACAGACTGACGTGAGAGGATTAGTGGGGTATGGAGCCTGGAATTCTGCCTTGTATTCTTTTCTTCCTTCATTGTGAATGACCTTGCCCGTATATCCAAGGAATGTAAATGGCTTTGTGTCATCTTGGAAAAATACTAAATTTCCAATGGCATATGATTTTAAAGAATAAGGATGTGACTTGCTCATTGATAGCTGTGCTGCTTTGGGTGACTGGGGGTGCGGCATATGATGAAGCTCAGCATGTTTTCAAACATCTTCTGAATTGAGTGACCATTGTGATAGTGAGGGCGATGCTGGAGATTTGAAGGTCTGGAGGGACTCTGAGGCTGCATTGATGGCCGGCACGGGGATAACAATGGACTGATGATCGATGGGGTAGGCTGCATCGTCTGGCTGGGCTGAACTGAGATGATGGAATACGATGAGATGAAATAGATGTGTGTGGAGCTTGGAGTTTGAAGCTTTGGGTACATGTCATTAGATTTTCCTTCACCGCCACCAGCCTCCTCCCTCTAATGGCATATGCCCAACTCTACCATCAGTCTACTCTCCTGGAGACATCACCTATTTCTTCACCTCCACTGCCCTCATATGGCTCATGATTACTGGCATTGGTGTGTACCCTCATGTCCTCCCCCTCCACCCACCCCTAACAACCCCCACCATGCTCACCATTCCATATCCATAGCCTTCTTCTACTCCACCCTCCTCATATGGAAAAATGCCCTCAGTATGATCAGCTTGAGTGTCATGTGTTTGGCAGTTGTGTTGTTTCAGGTGAGTGGCTAAAGGAAGGTGTATAGTGGGCTGAAGGGGCGTGGAGGAGCCCACAGAGCAGGGTGTGAGCTCGTGAGCATTACATGTATTGTGTGCTGTGTTTGGTCATGACATGATAAGCCAAGGAAGTATGTGACAGATAGAAGCCAGAAGCAGTGGTGCTGACTTTGCATGATGGGATGTGGGGAATAATAAGGTTACAGATATAAGAATAAGGTAGGCATATGGGGGGGGGGGGGAGGCAGGGCAGGAAGTGAATTGAAGAAGACAGAAACAGCCACTTGCACTACCATCACTGCTTTGGGCTCCCATAGCCAAACACTACCATGCCACCCCCACATACATGTGAGGTAGTGATGGTCAAAGTAAAAATAAAAACAACAATCACATAAAGGTGCTTCATCATGGAGGTTCAAAGCAACAAGGTGTGCCATTCACTCAAATTGCCAATGTACCAGCTCCCCTCTCTCACTAAATGTGAGGGAGAAGCACACCTTCAATAATAACATTTTCTAATTTCATTTGAATTATTTAAAAAACTTAGCTATTCTTTTTTATACAGTTCCAAGGCCACTGACATTCAATGGCTACATCCCTGAAATGTTATGATAGAACCAGGGGGTCGTCAGTGCTTATATCGCTGGAACCCAGTGGTCTTCAACTTGAAATCCAATGCTGACACCATTAGTATTCCATAGTATACATTATGAATCCCAGTGAGTACCCCCTGAAACCAACTCACTGAAAGGAACCTTTTCCACTGAAATTGATTCCATGATATTTCACTCAATTATATTGGTTTTTAGACCACCTACAGTGATTTATCTACTGAAACTCCAGTGGGTTGACTACCCACAGTGCCCACTAAATAATAGATCTTTATCTCAATGCCACATTCTGAGCTACCAAAGAGGCATAAGTCACATTTACTGAACACTCCAAACAATACAGCTGAAATATCCCAATCCCCAGTGACTGAAGTCCAAAAGACTGTGTTTCAGCTTGTCATTTATTATAATGGTACTATCTCTGCCTGGCCCCACGCCTCTCCATGGTGCCTGCATTGATATATCTTGAATGTTTTATGTTGGTTGTTCCCTGTACATGTGAAGTGCATACTGTTTGCCACTTGTGCTAATCCAAGGCATTCTGATAACATAAACCAGCTGCCTTTAACTGACAATTTTGGAGGGTTTCAACCTTGAACATCATTTATGATTTCCCTTGGTACTACCTGCCACAGCAACATGAGGCTACAGTAATGTTTTGAGGCTTGATACTTTCATCAGGCTGGTGTATATATAGATCTAGGAATTATCACTTGTGATTAATCTGCCGTTGCTGGAAAGTGTCACATATTGCTATTGTGACTGGACCTGTTCACTTGACTGTATACCACCATTTATCTCTGGTTCAAATCACCCCATCCTGCCCTCAGGTGCCCCAGCGCATCTGGACTACCCTAATCTCATGCAACCTATCAGCAACACTGTCAGGGGATGACCTCTAAGTAGTCCCTCCCTCTTTATTTCCTTCTTGTTCCCTTCTTTAGTTACCCTTCCATTCCCTGTGTTCATTCTCCTTCGTTGCATTTCCCTGTTACTTTCACAGTCACCTAGCTATATAGGTAGTTGCTTAGGTAAGGGAGCTCCAGCCTTTTCTCTTCTGGACCTCCCTCACCAGGTATGCAGTTATTGTATCTAGTCCTCCATTATATATACTTACCTTCTGGACCTCCCTCACCAGAACCTGTGTGATTTCCACAGATTCTTGAGGTTGCCCTTACAAACACTATGTGTAGCTCATTGTGAGGCAAATTTGGAGAAGCTGTGTTGTTGTTAGAGATTAATAAGCCTATTATTTGGTGTGTGCAAACAAATGAAATGATCACTCAATGATTATCAGGCGTGGGAACAATATGTGATCAATGACTAATTAATGCTCCTAGTGTGGCAGTTAAAGTCTCCAAAGATGAGTGTGTGAGTGGCAATAGTGATTCAGTAATTGGAAGATTGGTAAATCGCTGTTGAAATAGTCAATCACCCAAGCAGAGATTTGTCAAGGTATCTGATGATGTAATCACAGGTTCCTGATGGGGGTGATGGTAACCAGAAACTCGGCTTTCGGATGTTGACAAAGAGTGGAGTAAGGGATTACCCAGTGATGGCTCAGAGAAGTTGATCTATAAGAGGATAAGTAAGTCGCAATAGTTGGACTACTAAAGCAGGCTTCAAAGCTGTATAAAACAGCAAGTACAAATATATAGCGATATTTTAAGTTGCTGTAGACTGTGTGCGATTTGAGTGCAGACTAATTCCTGACTCAGAGTGAGTATAGACTAAATTCTAACTTGTGTAACATATAGGTGGTACTATAATATTTATACAACATTGTTGCAGATAATCTGTGATAAAACATCTGGAGTTAATGGGGTAATCAATGCATGTGGACAAAGAGGTGACTACATGCAATCTGACAGGTAGTGATCATGATGAGGATAGTGGTCAGGAGATACAAAACCCTTTGCAACACAGAATGGTAATTGTAATCAGTGAATCATGTCATTTGAAACAATAGGAAAAATAAATCTTTGAAATTCCTTGGATATATGCATGTCAATGCATGTATAGGGACTCATGCCCTCTTTGCCCTGTTCCTTGAGCAGCTGTTCGATGAATACTCTTGGTACTCCATTTCACTTGCATTCTGGAAGTTCTGATGGTCCTGTACACCACTTCCAAATGGTGTAGCATCTTCGAGTGATCTGGTGGCCTGGCGATTATGTAATCTTTAATCGCACTGAATTTGTCCTTTAGACGCTTGGTCTCCAATTGGGGTCTCGTTCTCCCTGATCGCATGAGATGCTCATGATGTTATATGATTCATATATGAATTTGATAATATTCTGATCAGTGAATCACACTGATGCTAATGGTTTGTTATCTTGGTGTAACAGTGAATTAGTGATCGCATGATGATGAGGTATTAATGGTTTGACTCAGGAGATATAAATATCTTATTTATCACAACAAGCTGGAGGGGATGTTGGGAAGACATGTCGGATATCTTGAATATCTGCTGCACAGGGTTGAACAGCTGCTGCATATAGTTGAGTATCTCTCTGGAAATATATCAAATTCCCATGCATGTAGACTCTGAATCTAAATCAGAACTGAAATTCTCTGTGGCCATGGGAAGACTTACTTCAGAGGATATTGGTGGGGTTCAGACAGCTGGCAGAATATCAGAAATCAGTCAGGTATCAGACCACTGTAGGAATTGTTCCATTAGCCAGACAGCATGTGCAGTGGAGTGGGGTGGCAACAGGGACCATGCTAATGCCAGTAAAGGCTTCAGGCATAAGCAAGCATATGCTGAGGGTGATGCTGAGAGTTGGGAGGCAGAGGGAGGGTGGGGTAGGTGAAGGCACACGTAGGTGCAATGGGTTGGTCAATTCTCAGAGGAGCCATGCATGTGGGTATGACAAGTGAGAAAGCCTGGGGGAGAGTGAGAGACGGGGGCTCAAAGCTATAAAAGCAATGTGAGGGAGAGTATCAAAAATTTTTATGTGATAGGAGAATTGACTTTGGAGAGATAGGAAATGCATAAGGAAGAGCAAACTGATAATAGAGTGAGTGGATCCTAGCCTTCAAATCAGGGCTGGACAAAGGTTTCAAGGTGCGTAAACTTCATGTAAAATGGAACTAAGCATAACAAAAGACCGAACTGATAGTAGGGGCAAAAAAGCAAAGCATAGTATTCAAGTTTTGCTAACTATAAGTAATAGTCTGTAGTGTTTAAGGAGTAGTCATGTGAAAAATCAAGCCCCTGGCTCATTAGGGGTCGACTCCACTAGCTAGATGAAGTAGAGTAGAAATAGAGGTGATCTGATCAGTAGTAATGAAAAAGAAAAAGAACTGACACTATAATCTAAGTAGTGTGCTATGCATCTGAATGCACCTTATCTGTAACTACACACAAATGTGCGCCTTGAGTATTACTAGGCATATAAATACACCTCGGTGAATAATCTGAACCGATGAAGGAAATTGTAAAATCAAAGAAGTCCATGAAAAGAAGTTAAATAATGAAGGAGGTTGGAAGTAACTAAGGTGTCCATTGGAATGAAAAATAGATGAAAGAAAACTGTCCTTTAAGTCCCTCATTTACTCATAATAACAAAAGCCATGAAAGGAAACCAGACAATCCACTCACATAGTACAAGCACACAAGGATATGGGTGAAAGCAAGTCCTGTGCTCATGTGAAGTCACTGTGATGTCACAATGGTGGGAAGTGAGGTGCAGGTGAGGCAGTCTGGGTATGTGTCCTATACTTGCTCCCTGTACTCTCAGGGGAACAAACTGGCACATGCACCTGGGGACACTCACATTAGGGCAGGTATTGGGACTAAGATTGAGTTGCTTAAACTCAAAGGAAACCAAGGGAGCAGGGGGAGCACAACAAGACCACCTGCACTGCACTTTGCAGATGAGAGTGGGGTTGGGGAATGATTATCCAAAAGGCCTTGAGTGCATGTGTGATGGCAATGGCTAAGCATGTCTGTCCTGCATTTAGAGGTTAGACTATTGGTGCACTAGTGCAATCATCTCCTCATTAACATCAGCATACCATTAACCATGAAACCCGGTGCACCGTTGTCCACCCTCCCAGCCCTGTTGTGCCTAAATGTACCAGGCCACATCCTCTATAACATCCCACATGCCTAGCGCAGCTTGGGTTGCTCATAGGGTCAAAGTTGAGTTTGCAGACACCACCTGTGAGAGGGCAGCTGCAGGAAGCAAGGAGGATTACATACATGCATTCAAGTCGACATTAGAGTAGGTGCCTGTTAATTCATGCGAGTGGAGAGCATGGGTTCTATGAGTACAAGTACTTATCACATAAGTAGGGGCATGCTGCTGATCAATCACTGCCAAAGGCCAGGACACACCATACATAGAGATGATTCTCCACACTGGGATAATGGCCATGGCCAATCAGCCATGTCAGTCAGGCCATTATAGCATAGCTTACATAACTTGGTCCAAACAACACTGAGTCACATGTTCAAGCCCACAATGTGTCCACTCAATTGTAGAACAAGAGTCACACTACATGAGGCAACACAAAGCTGCTCATTGTGAGTATTGTTATGATGACAATATGACTACATCAATTCCATCTACACATACCAACACTTACCAAATCCCTAACATCCAGCAATACACTGAGTTCACATTCCTACGAGTCCATTGAGTCAATAAGAATGCACATACCACACATCTGAGGTGTGCATAGCACACACTGAGTTGATTCAAGTCCCCACACCAAGGGGAAGCCTGAGTACATCTGAGGACCTCATCACATGGGGCCAAGTATCAAGCCCCAGAGTGAGTGGAACAGATATACATCCATCCAAGGTAGCTCAGCCCCATACTTTCAGTTCCTTTTCTTTCTTATATTAAAATCAGACACTCATGGTCTATTTTTAAAGATAGCTTATATGTTGACCTTTCTATTGTAGTAGTACTTAGGTAGTACTTCCATGGATCTACTCCCTACGCTATGCAATGTGCTATGGATCTCATTCCCATCACCTTTCATCCCCATCTACACCTCACATGTCAACTGACCCCTCTTGTTATCTACACTGCAACACTTCAGACTCATATAGTAGCTACACTTGTATCAATTCATGCAGTTAGCTTCCTACATATCTAACACTTCTTGTTGGTCAATCACCACACATGAGTCTACATGTGGGACCATCCCGAGTCACTTATGTGATAAGTGATGGGCTGGGTGTAATATAAGCATGACATAGTGTAAGGAATGCCCAGGGGCATTGTGAGCGATCATCCGCACGTTAAAGATGCACTAACAAGAATAATACCTATTAGCCTGCATGCAATGGTCCTTCTACCCAGATGGTCTATAATGCAGTCGTTGATGGGCAAAGTGTCAGGGTTCACCGGTTGATTTCCAAGGTCTCGGTTCTCCAAGTTCCCGGATCTTCCACGACCTTCCATGAGTTTCCATCTCCCCTGATTATGTAAGCAGTGCCAGCACAGTGATAAGGTTGTAGCTGGTGTGGTGGCATTTCCTCAGCTTGATCTCTGAGGATATCTACTGCACAGGCAAGTCCCTATGTATTTACCATTGATAGTGCTATAGACTGAGGATATCCACTGCACAGTTGGTCATTATCCTATATCGGCTCTTGTCTCTTGAGTATCTTTGGGTTGTGGCTTCATCACCAGTGTTGCCCTCACACAAAGAGACTACAACTGTGGGTTAACTGGTATGGAGAATGAGTTGTACAACCTGTTCTTCTAGGGTATAACACAGGTGACTTCTTGTAATGAAAACCTGGCTTCGTGTGACTGATGATGTAGGACTTGTGACATGTGACTTAGGATGTATGCACAGCTATGTCCTGTGACAAAGCTTTGACTTGGTGCCCTAAACCTGGGACTTGACTTGGACTTGAGCAAAAGACTTAAGAGAGACTTGACTTGAGAACTGAACTTGGCTTGTTATTGTACAGAGAGAGCAAGCCCTTATATACACATCCCCAAGCTACAATGATGTCATGCACTGCGATGGGCTGAGTCATATGATGAGCAAGCAGGTCTGAGTCAGGATAAGTCATGGTGAGAACACAAAACACAAAAGGGGAAACAACGGAGAAATTACAATAGCAAAAGTAAACAAGAATGTGTCAGATGGGGGTAAAGTATAGTGAATGAGTAATAAAAGATTCAAAAATAGAACAAGTATGAGTCATGATGAGAAAAGACTAACTAAAATAGAAACAAGGTGAGTCATTCTGGAACAAAGTGAGTCATAACAAGAACACTATAAATATCCACCAATCATAGTTGTACAAATTGTCCACCTTCTCTGAGATGAGTCATGGCATTAGTTGGCACAATTGAGTCATAAGAATGAGGGTGACAAATCATCAACAGAAATAGCTCCTAAACTTCTCCTTGATCCACTCCTATGATAGAATGCAAGGGGGAGACAGTTGTATACGGTCTCAAGGGGTTCTATGTTGAAGGTTGAGATAGATCGATGTGGGAGGGTTTGTTGGGTAAGGAGCCCAAAACTCTGCCTCGTATTCTTCCCTTCCTTCATTGCAAATGACCTTTCCCATGTATCCAAGGAACATGAATGGCTGTGCATCGTCCTAGAAAAACACAGAATCTCTAATGGCATATGATTTTGGGAGATAGGGATGTGACTTCTTCATTGAGAGCCGTGCTGCTTTAGGAGACTGGGGGTAAAACATATGGTAGAGCTCGGTGTGTCTTCAAATGTCTTCCAAATCAAGTGACCATCGTGAAAGTGAAGGCAATGCTGGAGATTTGAAAGTCTGAAGGGGAATAAGGTCTGAAGCTGTGCTGGTGATCGGCATAGGGATAACAATGAACTGATAATTGATGGGGTATGGCTGCATTGTCTGGCTGTGCTGAACTGAGATGATGGAATAAGCTGAGATGAAATAGACACATGTGGAGCTTGGAGTTTTTAAAGACCCTGCGGAATTGGAAGTCTTTAGACACATGTCGTTCGATTTTCCTTCAACATGTTGCAAGTACAGGATTGATGCAGTGGGACATAGCACCGGGGAATCAGCTCAGTAGTTGGGTGTGTCGTGGGCTGGCTATGCGGTTGTGACAGTGTTGTGTGAGGTTATGTGGTGATGGGGAAGTATGTGAAGTGTGATAGTAGTGGAGGGGAGGAGTGTGGTACAGCAACTAGTAGTTGTTTGACTTGAGCATGACGATTGACCAGCAAAATGATGATGAATATACAAGTACCAGATGGCATCTTATACAAGTGTAGACTACTGTGAGGCCATGGTGAATCGGAGAAAGAGAGGGGTAGATAAGGTAACATGAGGGGTTGAACAGACATGTGATGTACATACAGGGATGAAAGGAGAGGGGGAACGATCTGTGGCAAGTCACGTAGTGAGGTGGACAGATCTGCGGGATGACTACCTTAGCACTACAATAGAATAGAAAGGTTGACATATAAGTCATTGGGAGAATAGACCATGAGTGTTTCATATCAATATAAGAAATGAGAATAGACCATAAGTGTGGGGTTACATCCCCTCAGACAGATGTATATCCATTCTGCTTGCTCTGGTGCTCAATATTCGGCCTCATGTGATGAGGCCCTCAGATGTGCTTGGTATCCCTTGGTGTGGGGGCTCAACTCAACTTGGTGTGCACTGTGTGCACCTTGGACACATAGTGTGACATGGATGACTTGGTGGATTTGTGAGAGAATGGTAGGCTTGGTGTATTGCTGACAATGGATGTGTGGTGAGTGTGTGAATGTGTAGGTGGAGTAAGTGGAATCATATTGTTGTCATAACAACTTATACTTCTCTCAAGTGATCAGATCACTTCCTTTATACCACAAACACTCCCCTTTGATACTATCACACATCACAACTATTTCCGCCATTGCCCATAGGCCCTCACACTCCCTGAAGTCATGTATCCCACCAATGACACACCTGACCGTTGCACCAACCCCCCAGTACTACATTCCGCTACATCAACCTGTTCAACATGTGTGGACGCACTACGTCACATACCTTCACACACCCCTTATCACAATTATGATGATGACCAAATCTTGCAAATACTTTCTGGTTTCCACTCTCAGGCTTGTCTTTGTTGAGTTTCTAGGAGATAGGATGCAGCAAGAGGATGCAGTACCGATGTGGTAGTGCTGGATTACAAACAGATGAGTAAATACATGTAAACTATGGTGACTTGACACCACTCACAAATCCATAAATATCAACAGTCTTGGCATATGTCTATGATTGTGCCTGTTTCATTCACTGAAACCTCATCAAGAGCCAACTCAGCAAAGGCACCATCGAGATCCTCAAGTGAATAGAGATGTGACTCTGTCTGCTTGAGTTTTTTTTTAAGTTTAAATATCACTGTTCCTTTCTCAATGAAACATTCTTCCACTGCTCAGTGCACAGTGAGGGTATATGTACGAAAGGACTCCTGTGAAAATGCATGGCACCCATTGACAGAAAATATGTTGTTCATATGGCTGTAGAGTCAGCAGTATTGATGCTTGGTACTTTTGACCAGCTCCTTGCAGTTGTGAACACCACAGCAGGGATGGCCAAGACTAATGCCATCAGTCACAACTGAGCGATAAGCCCCAACTGGCATTCCCTCATTGTTGTATTGATATTTAGTGCATTAATGGCATGCATGATTCCATGCAGGTTGACCAGGCCCTACCACAGGCATGTTTCATGCCTGAATTGTGTTTTCCCAGGGAGTACCTTGAGTCAGTGCTGGGTAAGGAACTTCAAGTAGAGTTTGATGCTTCTGGTGCCATTGAAGAAGTGCATTTTTATAGAATGCTTCGGACACTGTTTCGGATAGAAGCATAAAGGAAAAATGGCCAGTCTTAAGGTAAATAAATAGACCACAGGTGAATGGTGGTTTCTGTGTTATAAATCCAGGCACAATTCTGTGCAGACAAATTTATTGTACAAGTACCAGAAGAAAGTACACTTTAGATGTCCTATATAGCCATTGTAAGTTTGTTAGTTAATATTATTCAATAATTGTATAAAGTAAAGTGGTGCTTACCATGCCATAGCCATCTGTGTTGCAAACTGATCGCAAAGCACTGTCTCAAAGTAAAAATAAGACATCACTGGAACAGCATATGGAAATGAGTTGGAATCACAGGAATAGTAGGTTCAGATGTGCTCACTTGCACAGGTATTGTAGTAATACCTCATAAAACACCCTAGTTACAGAATTGTCAACTATGATACCCTGACCTTATTTAACAAGTACATGTACCTCAACAGTACATTGAGTGCTATATATGGGGAGAGGGCCATATTACTTCATAAATAAGACCCCCTGGGTTGTAATTGACTCCTCCAGATCAGGTGCCCCTCTATTGACTCATGCTGCCAGGTCATGTGGACAGTGCTGCCAATTATACTTCTGCATTGGTGGCAGAAACTCATACATATCTATAAATATAAGCAAGAGTGTCATCAAATGACAGAATTACTTACAGATACCAAAGTGATTGCCATAGTCCAGAAAGCAACACAGTAATGTGATCACATTGAGCTCAAGCATCTCATGAGTCCATGCAACATGCCTAAGTGCAGTCCAGCACAGTTGCACAGTGATATCATCTAGCTCTAGTATAGCTCAAGGGAATAGGTGGATGGAAACTGGGAGGCCCTAGGGAACTGAGTTGGCAAGGTGCGAGGCCTGCGTAAATGCAATTCAAAGTTTGAGATGCTGAATCAAAGATGTATACCGGATGAGTTTGTGATAATGTACCTGCAGGAGTGCAGGATAGCATTGACAGCAGTCAAACAGCTGCTGCAAAGCTTAGCTGTTCTAGGGATTCTGAACATTTAGTGCTAGCTGCTGCTACAGTAATTCTAGATACAGGTCCACTTGTATCTACATTCTACAGTCATCTAGAGGTTCATAACCATTTGTGTCTACCATCCGTAGACACCCATGGTTTTGTAATGCCCCAGTGGGGGTGAATTAATACATACATGAGTTTTATGGCTGATATGCATTCCATTGCACTGAAGTCTAACCGTTCTGAACAGAAAAGCAGAACAGCTATCTCCCAAGCAAATCTTGATTCACAGTGTTTGGCTAGCCATTCTGCAGCCATCATCCCAAACACTTTGCTTGACCTTAAGTTGCTCTTGAGCTTACTTGCTATGCTTCTTGGAGTTGTGTTTGTGAAACCAAAAGTGAGGTCGATTGTCAGTTGCTATACAGTAATGTGATAGGGGAAAAGCCCGGAAAGTAGAAAGACTTGTTGTTAATAACCCTAGTTTATTGACTCGAAGCTTGGAACTCAAAGAAGCAAGATTATCTCAAAAGACTTGAAGGTGAAGCCAGATGGACAAAGAAATAACGAAGAAGGTCATAATATTTTTAACTACATACTTCAAAATAATATACTGTAATAGAGAATAGGAGTATAGGAGTCACAATGAACTAGCACATGATTTCTAGAGCCCCTGGCTCTATCTGAGTTGAAAATATGGGCTGAATCCACTGTACACACAGATTCAGCAGTAGAAAAGTGATCTGATCAGTAGGAATAAAAATAAATGAAGTACTGCACATATATGTGCCTCAACTCAATTGAATATGCAGTTGTGCATCTCAAATGGAATCTACATGCTGCAGCACACCTTGACTTGTGTCCAGCAGTGGTGGTGTTGGATTGTTACGCTATATGCGCCTCAGATAGATGTATGATGAGAGATAGAAGAAAAGAGAAAAAAAAGGAAATAGTTCATAATGAGTGATCGCATTTCAGATAAAATGTCCGGATGGATAATGGTGTGTAAAGAATAGAGAGAGGTGGAAGAAGTATAACTAACTAAGAGGTCCATATGATAAAATGAGATAGAATCAAAATACTGTCCTTGAAAGTCCTGTCCTACATCCTTTACAACAGTATTAATGCTGGCTTTTGTGCTCTTTACACAGGGGACCTAAACGATACCGATGACTACCAATCTTCCACGACGATCCTAACGCTTCGTTGTGCTAATAACGGATGCGCAGCGACCACATCCTTATACGTCTCATATATGTGTAAGTTGTCCATTGGGATACCCCAGGAGCTTGGCCTGATAAAGGTGGACAGAAGCTGGAAATGGGTTCCCGCAAGGATGCCGTGCACTTCTTCCCAAGCTGCCCAGTCCACCGGCTCTTCCTCAGTTCTGGGAGCATTCACATGCAATTCTACATGATGAATACGGTCCGATGCGTCGATAGTAGAAAGGAGCCTCCTTAACGCGGATATGCCGTTACTTAGCATATCGATGTTAACCAGCCTTAAGACTTTGATATTCACACTGAACGCCAGATTGATATCCAAAATCGGTTCTTGTGCGCTCAGGTTAAGCGATGTATTTGAATTCAAACAGGTGCTCACTCACCCCAAGTTGGCAAGATAATAGAGAGGTGCTGGAGCGAGCTGCCGATGGCGTGAAGTAGCCGGTTGACACCATCTGATTCATGGTTTAAGAAGGATAGATGCAATGTCTGGATGTGCGATACCCCCAAATGTGATCGAGGCCCGAGAAGCCAGTCAACAAATACGGAAAATTGGTTCAAAGCCAAATCCAGACGAGAAAGGTCTCGCCTCATATGTAAACCGAACATGTGCTCGTTGTCCTCTCCCTGTATGTCTTCCTGTGCCAAAGTATCTTTAGACAGCGTATTCGCTAAGGAGAGGCCTGTGAGACCTCTAGCGTGATTTAAAAAGTTCCCAAGGTCATCCAGGCTGCCAAATCGAGTGTTTTCGATATCTACAAACTTCATCGAGGGCAGCTGGAGTACCCGGCATAGCGATTGTCTCACACCTCCTGGCAATTCATTCCAATTCTCGGTTCGAAGTTCTAGTCTCTGCAAGTGGGTGAGCTTGCATATTCCCAGGGGGAGTACGGGAATTGTCGAAATACAAGGCACGCCCCAGGGCCAGTAGCCTGTACAATATGGAACCTTCGGAAATCTAGGTACCTCCAGCACTCTGATATACCTAGAAATATGGGGCGAGTTGAGTAACACTCGATCCAGTGGCTGGGTGTATGATGCGGCGGCATACGGATCGTCGCTATGCCTTGACTGAAGAGTTATGCGATGAAAAAGGCGACGTTGGCTTGAGGGGACCCATGAACGGCAAACCAGCGAGCAATCGAGGAGGGTACCGCGATCAATGTGCTCGTCAAGAGGATCGAGAATGGCATCGATGAGTTCTGGTGCTAGACTATTCATGTTGTTCGCAGACTTGCAATGGTAGTGGCGGCTACTTCTGGTTGGAGATGAACTATGCAAGGAGATTGGAGATAGAGGGTGTGTGGGTTTGAAGCTTGAAGCTTGGAGGTCAACTAGGATCGACCCCTAAGGTATGACATAGCTTCTTGTTTGCATTTGCGTCAGTTCCGCCGCCGTCTTCTGCCAGGTCATCACGTGATCACGTAACTCGCGTGTTCTTTCACTTTCAGTTTCCCTCCCTTATCGATGTACATTTCAGACCTGCGTCAGGTATAAGATGTCGTGATACGTTATCCACCCTCGCTCTCTATGCGTCGTCAGTATCGATCACCAGCCTTATTAGTTCTTTCCAGCATGGACGGCAGACAGCTCATCTATACGCCACCAGTTCTGCGTCGTGCGAGTCCACAACTCCAACCTGCTAGTAACTAAGCAACGATACTCTATGGCCGAAAGAGTGAGAACAGAATCCAACACGCCGCTTGGTCATATCGTTCAATATGGTTCACAAGATTCACAGAGTTCACAGGGCTCTGATGTACCAAAGTATATATGTGTACCCCGTTGTACCGAGGCCTATGCGTTCCGCCGCAACGAGGTATAACCACCCCGAAGAGAATT
>QFFB01001720.1:0-16108 GCA_003316465.1 Ramaria cf. rubripermanens
GTGGGTATGGGTACATGAGACATTGTGGGCATTAGGGGGGATGTTTAAATGCTAGCAGGGATGTGGGGCAGTAGCAGTGGGACTGGGATGCAAGTATTGGCTGGGGAGGCGTGTGAGGGCCAATCCCTCATAGAAAGTTTGGCATGATCGAGAGCCAAGGGTGTGGGTCCTATGGTATTAAGCCTTGGTAAGTGCATGCTGTGCGGTCTAGACATAGTAAGATATGGCTTAGGCTTTGTGGTCCTTATTCAGTGCTATATCTGTATATTTGTCAAATTGTTTGGTGCTCTGAATATAATGCAGCGTTGCCGGGATGATCTTTGGGTCCCCCAGTAGGCACGGGATGGAGTGACTGGCCTTGCCAATTTTGTGCCTTAGTCTTTCTCTTTGTACCGTAAATTGTTTGCATTGTTTCAGGTAGTGTGCCGCCATCTCAGGCTCATAGCATTGTTTGCAAAGGGCCGAGTTTGCCACCTTGATCTTCTTGAGGAAGAGATTGAGGGAGATGTGCCCTGCCCATAGCTGTATGATGATGCTAGTGGCACATTGTGGTAGGGAGCTGAGTGTTTTGTAGATTTTCTTATTTGGCAGTGTAGAGTTGACCCTGGACATTTTCTCAAATCGTAGAGACTGGGCCCATTCTTTCTGCCATCACTGAAGGATTATCCCTTTGTGTCATGCTTTCAGGGCTGCAGTGCTTGGCGGGAGACATCTTCTCAGCAGGTGTGGGAGGTCAGCAGGGATGGAGGTGCTGCCTTTGGATGCGATTTTCACATAAGTGTCTGTGAGGGTGTCAAGATGCAAGCCTTGTCGGGTATACACAAGCCTTGGGCCGAGCTCAGAACGAGTTCAGGCCGAGGTCGCAAGGGGGTAAGGGCTTGGCTTCAGCTTATGTGCTGCGCCCCCCACTTATTGTGTGTGCCCTTGGTTTCAGAGTGAGGTTTGTACAAGAGAGGGAGTTATTAGAAACTACTAAAGGGTTACAAGGAAAGTCTAAGTTGATTTCTGACTGAGGAGCATAGTACATACAAGCAAGACTTATATATGAAATAATAAGAACCAGGGTTGGACATAAATAACTAGGGGATTGGAGTGAAGTTTGGGGACTAATAATACGAAGCTCGGGTAAGGAATAAGGGTTCAGGCTCAGGTTTGGGATGCTCGGGAGGGGGCGGAGTTTGGACTTTGGGCTCAGAGACTCAACAGGGGCCAGTGTACGGAGGCCGGGAGATCTGGGGTGGAGTGGATGGTAACAGAGGGCAACAATGGTGATGAAGCCACAACTGAAAGATACTCAAAGAGATGAGAGCCGATACAGGATAATGACCAACTGTGCAGTGGATATCCTCAGAGATCAAGCTGAGGAAATGCCACCACACTGGCTACAGGCTTATCACAGCTCTGGAACTGCTTATATAATCAGGGGAGATAGAAACTCATGGAAGGTCATAGAAGATCTGGAAACTTGGAACTTGGAAAGCGGACCAATAAACCCTGACAGTGTCTGCTAGCTCATTGCCTTCAATTCCTGTTTTGGAACCCTTCAAGACTTTGGTGTTATTGCTAACACTTCAATCTATCAGAATATGTCGTTTACAAGACTTATAGAATACCAGCACTGCTGCAGCACAACTCCGGAAATAATTTAATATTTGTACCTTGGTTGCAATCCGTGCAATAACTAGTCCAAGTTATCACAGATGGAAGGCAATATCTTTCTTAGCAGCAATGCATAATAAACTATTAGACTGTAGGTTCAAGGACACTTTTAGGGTCCAAGTGTATTCCAAAGAAAGAGGAATGCACTTAGCAGGTGAGTTTATAAATGGATTGACCAGATAAGTCTGTCAGTGCATAACAATAACGAGAGATGTAAGAGAAGTGTGTGAGGTAGCTTTTATAAGCAACTTGACTTGACTTGTGAAAGATACTGCACAGGAAAATCAACTGATCAATAACTCTCAGGTATGGAGTGCAACTGGCAAGACTATCAATTGTCAGACTCACTTTGTAGAATTTCACCCGGAGGATTAGTCCAAGTGGCTAAGCAGTAAAGCAACTACTTAACTGAGAATTAATACACTAAAGTAAGTGTAAGAACCCTAGCTGGGGTTAGCAGCTTAGTAAGATGTGCAAGTCACACAAGTTATGTAGGATAGAAGATGGTTGAATTGAATTGATTAAGCGTATAGACCCTAGCTGGGTTGGCAGCTTAATTAGATGAGTAAGTGTATAAACCCTAGCTGGGTTGGCAGCTTAGTAAGGTGTGCAAGTCACACAAGTTGTGTAGGTGTTAGATCCCTGAGATCTAACACCGAAGCTCCGAATCTTCGGACCTCTGAACTCCGAAGTAGCTATTATGTTCCGTTTTAGTTCTTGTTGTTTACCTCTTTAAAGTAATTCTCATTCATGACCCAAAGTAGAATACTTGTACCTTCCTCGATCTGAACCTCCGACCCTATTCCGAACTCCGCTTGCTATACGCCTCTTATATCTTCTTGTTCTACGTTCTTAGGATACAATTAGGGTACAAGGTATTAATAGTCCTCCAATCTTGTATCCAGTTCTTTAGTTTGAATATCGACTTAATTCCACGTTACAAACCTCCAGTCTCTTCGCATCACTACCTCCATAGTTAGATACTACTAGTAGTAACTCCGAGTCCGAACCTCCAGACTACCTCCGACACTCCGACCTTCGAAATTAGGGACCAAACGATAGTAGGTGGCGCAACCCATAAGTTGAAGCCAAGTCCCTACCCCCCTCGTATACCTTCGAAGTCCAACCTCCAAGTCTCAAACCTCCAAAGTTCCGGGTAACGTCCGTGAACTTAACAGTAGGATGGTTGAATTGATTGTCATAAAGGTGGGTAGTATGGCCTCTTTTTATACCATATTGTACAGGGGCTTAGATAAGCAGGTAGAATCTTCTATCTATTAATGGAACAGGGGAAGAAGCTGGTGGAAGCTGGAAGAAAGATCTAGGGGCTTCTGACAGTTTCCAGGGAGTTCCACTGCTTTCTGTCAAGTTCAGGGGAATTCCTAACCAATCAGGGCCCTTCCACACCAATGACTCACTGCACAGCCTCAAATGTCTCAGCACCACATGATAAGGTCAGGTGGACCTGTCTCACCAAGATTTGCCTGATTTGGTGAAGTGGTTGTGGCTCCACAACCCTTTAGTCCAAGTTTGGCAATTTATTCAGACTCAGTGGCTGAGTCTGAAGGAGCCATTATTTCGGGGTTGTGGGAGCATGTATGTACCTAAACCGAGAACTCCGCAGATTCCGAGTAGACGTGTCGGAGTTTGAAATAGAAAGTCCGTGACATAGTTGTGGATACAAGTGGGTCCACAACTATGCTGCACAAAATAAGATGGAATTGAGAGAAGTAGGCCTCGGAAAAATAGGCAAAAATTGAAGAAAAATAGAGGGATGTTTGAAATACCTTAGAGTAGCTTTTATATGGTTTTAATGGGCAAGAATCCCAGGCAATCTCTCATAAGATGGTGTTACAAAGATAGAAAACTATTTAAGGCTGGTTGTGCAGCCAGATTCCCAAGAAAAGCCTTCTGCTGGTTGAACAGCGGTTCCCACACAGGGAGGCTTTGTCGGTCATAAGATTGTTCTCTAGATGGGCACGGGCACGCTCTGTATCTTCAAGCACAGGAGATTGTGATAAGTGTGTGTCGTGCCGATGTGAGTTCCTGTTGTAGAGTAGCATGTTGCTCTGTCCATTCAGCCTCATGTGAAGTTAATGTGACTAGCTCCTGGGAATGTGACTTGCGCTCTTGCATGGTCAAAGTGTAATTCTAGTTTGGAAACTAAGTAAGGGATGCCGCTGGAAAACACATGATGTAACATACCTGCTTAACCTTCAATAGCTGGAACTTGAGTTCTTCTGTGCGGTCCTGCATTGCTCTCTTTCTAAGGTCTCCACTTGGTCATCAGCCTCTACCTGCTCTTTGAGAGCGCTGAGATCGCAATTCGCCTGCCGTGCGCCTGGTGAAATCCAGTTCACGGTCCTACCAAAGATAGCAATAAGCATTAAATGTAATGTAGAACAGACATGGGTGAAGAAGCTGTACTTTGACATGAGACATCCCATGAACGTCCCTCTCATGGTGCTCTACCTCATTGAGACATGCAGCAGTAGTTCTAGCTTGATCTTCTGCATGTTGTAAGTGAACAGCAAGGTTCTGTGCCCTGTTCCTGTCTTGTTCCAATTCAGCCTCATTCTCTGAGAATTCTAAGGTATGTATTAGTCAACCTCAGCCCATCATTTTTGTCTGTGCTACGCACTGGTCTGGAGAGCTTCTAGTCTGACCAACTGTGTTGCCAGGGAAACCTTCTCATTGATGAGCAGTGAGATGGTCTGCTGTTGATTGGTGACTAGAGTCTGCATTTCACTAGAGGCCGCTTCTGCATTTCCATTATTTGGAGACATAGGCGGTAGTTCCGAGACCAATGAAGGTGGTGAGGTGACAGGTAGTGGTGAGAACGGCACTCTGGAAGGACTTAAACTACAAGCTCTCATTAATGCAAACTAATTTACATTCTTGACTGACCACGTACATGCCAAACTCACCAAAATCGATGGCAGTCTTGTCAGAAGGTCCAAAGAGCAAGGACACGTCCTTGTGCTCCAGCAAATGCGTCAAGGGACTACAAAGTTTCCAATTTGCACTAGAAACTGATGATGGCGAAGCAGAAATACCAGCTTTCTGCTGTTGCCACTTTTTGAGCTATAGAAGGTCACCCAACATGCTCAGCTGCAGCATGCATGGCGAACTTGATGGAGCAAACATGAGTACCTAACTCCAAGACGTGTTCCAAAACTTTGATTCCATGAGGGTCGTTCATGATTTAGTTTGGATACCTCTCACCTAGATTGATAATAACACTATGACAGTAGCTAGAGTGAGACAAGTTTATTTGACACCCAGCAACATCCAAGAGAAAATGGCACGAGAGCAGCCACGCAGTGCATATCAAACTATATATAACAAACAAGCATAAAAGTGCAAAAAGAGGACTGAAACCGTGGAGCAGGGAAAAGAGATAGACATGGTATCATATGAGAGGACGGAATAGGAAGAGTGTGGGGACAGGTGGAACAGTGGCGTTATGGGGACTGTGGAAGATGGAGTGTCAAACAATGCATATGGTAGATGGGCAGATAGGAAGGTAAGATAGCCACTTATGCCTAAACCTGGAGAGGTATGAGACAAGTACCAATGAAGCCGCCATCACAATACACACCTTAAGAGTAGAGTCCCAGCTGCCAGTACACAGAGCAATGCCGTCAGAGACCCCAAGACAGCTTACCCGGTTTTCATGGCCAGTGAGAATGCCAACACACTCTCCCTTGAGCATCAAACATTGCCTGTCCAGTTGTTGTAACCACCGAAAAGGATACAGCCAGAAACGGAGAATGTGATGGAATTAATACCGTAGGGGTCCTCATGGGGCCAACAGCAAGGATAGCCAGGGACAGCGATGATGTGAGGGCAACCCAGGTGACGAAGCCACAACCGAAAGATGCTCAAGGAGATGAGAGCTGATATAGGATAATGACCAACTGTGCAGTGGATATCCTCAGAGATCAAGCTGAGGAAATGCCACCACACCGGCTACAGGCTTATCACTATGCTGGCAAGACTTACATAATCAGGGGAGATAGAAACTCATGGAAGGTCATAGAAGATCCAGACACTTGGACCTTGGAAAGCAAACTGGCAAACCCTGACAGATGACTATGAAGCCCTCGTGAGGATGATGACAAGGGGGGGTGCTCATGGGGCCAACAGTGAGGACGGCTGGGGACGGCAACGAGCATGAAGCACTCATGGGGACAATGATGAAGAGGGGTGCTTGTGAGGCCAACAGTGAGGACAGTGAGGACAGTGATGGCAATGAGCATGAAGCGCCGGTGAGGATGAGGGGACAATGGTGAGGAGCACCCAGCACCTGTGGGGATGAGGGACGATGGTGACAACCAAGCGCCCGTGGGGACGATGTGGGACAAATCACATAAGCTCACCCAAAATATGTGCACTTAAGCCCCCATGACCCCCTCATGTGGGGTGGCAGCACCCTAGGAGATCTCACCAGCCACCTGTCAGGGTTTGCCAGTTTGCTTTCCAAGTTCCAAGTGTCTGGATCTTCTATGACCTTCCACAAGTTTCTATCTCCCCTGATTATGTAAGCCTTGCCAGTGCAGTGATAAGCCTGTAGCCGGTGTGGTAGCATTTCCTCAGCTTAATCTCTGAGGATATCCACTGCACAGTTGGTCATTATCCTGTATTGGCTCTCATCTCCTTGAGCATCTTTCAGTTGTGGCTTTGTCACCAGTACTGCCCTCACACCACTACTCCCTTAGCACAATTTAATAAATCAGTATTTCCCCTTTATACTATACCATATACATTCTTGTCACCCAACAATCTCAATTTTAGCATACTATTTCCAGTCTCGAGGCCTAGACTACCTCCTTGAGAACATCAAACTAGCCCCAGCTCCCCTGACTAAATTAAATACAAATCTGTATTGCCCCTTTATACTATACCATACACATCCTTTTCAGCCCAGAATCTCAATTTTAGCACCCCATTTCAAGTCCACAGGCCTAGACTACCTCTAGGAGGAGATCAAACCAGGGGCCACTCCCTTAGAAGAATTAAATACAGATCAGTATGTGCACTTTATACTATACTATACACCTGCCTGGGAGCCCAGAATCTAGATTTTAGCATCCCATTTCAAGTCTCCAGGCCCAGACTACCTCCAGGAGGAGATCAAACCAGGGGATGCTCCCTTAGAAGAATTAAATACAAATAAGTATAGGCCCTTTATACTATACTATACACCTCCTTGGGAGCCCAGTATATAGAATTAGCACCCCATTTCAAGTCTCCAGGCCTAGCCTGCCTGCTTATTTGAATCTGTCCTGGGAATCCCTTCCTATGAGAAACAATTATCTTTGTCAATTCTTTCCAGCTTGTATATCATCTAACACCACTGTGTCCAAAGTGCAACACCCCTGCATCTCTACCTGATGTTCTATAGAGATGTCCTCCTCATACCTCCTTACATCTTGATACCCTTATATCTCCCAAACCACTGCGCCAATTTTCATCATTCATAGCTCAATCTCCTCCAAATCTACCAGGGAACAACATATCCAAATATTAGCCTATCATGTTGAAAACAGCATGTTGAGTCTTAGTGCCCCAGTATATAGAATATGGGGAGGGTGGAAGAGGAGGCCCTGAGCGTGAAGAACGAGGAGAGAACGCTGATCAAGAAGCCGGACGTAACGAGGCTTGCTCAGAGAAGCACGGGGATGCTAGGGTAGGTGTCCGTGCTGATCGAAGACAAGACGATCGTCAGGGGAAGCACAAACCCACGGCCGATCTGCAGTGTAGAGATCCATCGTCAGATCTCAGAGAGGAGCGTGGATTGGTAGGTCGCCATACCTGAAAAAACGACGCATCGACATCGCGCAGGCAGAGTGTGTTAAAAACCAACCCCACAATACTCACAATCTACGCCGCCCCGGCCCATGTTAGCACAAATTCATATATCGAGTATACAATGTATGTGGAACGTGATGCTCCCCACAACAGGCGTAAGTTTCTTTGCATTGGCCAACGTGAGCTCTGCAATCCCCGGGATACCTGCCCGTACGTGCGCGAAGATGGTGGCAGCAGCATGTAGGAGCATCACCCCGATGAGGAGCTGGAACAGGAGGAATAATAGCGGGAGCGTGGGGAACGTTGTGAGCACAGCTTTGTTGCTGGCGGTTGAGCGGCGGGGTGAGGTCAGTAGCCATGACCAGCGGGGAAGTGTACGTACACGAATATTATCTATGGTGACATTTGCTCAACGGATGCTTCAATGAGGACAGGGAGGACGTACGACGAGTACAGCACACGTGTACAATATGATGGCGGCCGCGACTTGCAGCCGTGTCGTGGTCGAGGTCGCTGGAGTCTTAGACGAGTTTGACATGGCTGACCCGGATCTAGCAGTCGTGAGATGCGCAGACTTCTCGCTGTAGAGGTCCCTTTTTGTACGAGACCGGTGTCCTGAACCTGCTACAAAACACGCTCACGACACACGTTCCGAGCCTTTACCTGGCCTGAGTGCAGTTCCCGTGCATCCTTACTTTGACCTTTGTGCCGCCCATCACTGCCTTGCGTCAAAACCGGGTAAGTAGCGCTCTAGAGCCCGCTCAATTAGGGATATTGGCTCGCGTGACCTGCCAGTGATGGGTGACGACGCGTCTTGTTCTCTACCACTACAGTGGCCGCTATCTTTCGCTATCTGATTCTCACCCTATGGGAACATCTCAACATCTTCTAGGAAATGACGATGATCCTGCCACTTTGGCTGGCACAATAGTGCGGGATTGGTGCGTGTGACCGTCCGTCCGTTTGTTTCGCCCTAGTGCTGAATGTGAGCCATCCCAGCTGTTGCTGGGAACACACTCACTTGTATGCGCGTAGGGAACAATGTATCCCAGGTTTGGCGCCCCATTTTGTAAGCACCATCTTAAGTCTTAGTGCCCCATACTATTCAATCCGAACCTGATGCTCCACTGCACTTCATACTTAGTATTGAATCAATTACCATGTCAATCAGACTATTCAATTGCACCCTCTCTTGAGATGTGTTCAGATCACACGCGATGGATCAGTTTGTCAGTTTATTCCATTCACATTGGCTTTTGCCGCTCACCGATCTTTCTCTTCTTGCAGCATCTCTAAGCCTCTCTAATACCCAGGAGTAGATACAACCTGTTGTTCCGTGGGTGCGTACTCCAGCCTGGATCTACCTTATGTATCTGAACTGACTATTTATATCTATAACGAGCAAGGCCAGGGAGACATACGCATGGGGATCGAGCTGGTGCGAGTTAGAGGTCGAGTTGAACTGGTCCTCGACAGGTGTATCCTCCGAACGACTAGCAGGGCCGCCCCTCCAAACGATGTCCGTACTCAGCGTCTGTTCTTCGATCTCGGTGACCTCTTGCTCTGATGTACCTCGGAGGTTCCCTGTCAGTCTGTAATTATAATAATGTTGAAACTAGAAGGTTAGAGGCCGCAATCTATCAGCTCTCAGCCATGCGTCTGAGACATAGGCGATCGTCGCGTAAACCCCAATCCCAGCACTCTTGAGAAGTCGCGAGATGAGACTCTTGTTGCTGGGCCAGTTGGCATGTGGTTCACCTGGAAGCATTGCTAGCAGTTGGTCCGGCGTTGCCTCTTCCCACATATATATAGGCTTATCATAATGTCAATGTCCACATTCAGGTTCGCGCAGGAACAGAATTCAAATTCCCTGCCTTGCGTTCAAGTTCTTGCTATTCTTCTCTTTCATGTGTACTGCAACATTGTGCTCAATCGAACTTGTCACTATCACCGTTACAGCTCGATTAAAGTACTGTCGTGGCCCGCACCAGTTCTTGTCGACCAAGCTGGCCCATCAATATAGTATTGTATCGCCCAATGCTGGGGAGACCCACTGGACTTGAGAAATTCACAGCATGAACGCCGGCTGAACTGGAAGGCATCCATCATGACAGAGGCTAGTCGAAAGCTCGAGTGACTGATTAACATAAACACAAACATGACATACCAATCAAAACCCTGTAGTTCAGAATCTGCATAGCGCACATCTAAACCTAAAGCCCAGCACACCACCCGCCAAGCCCCATGACGTCTATTGGAAAGTTCCAAGTGAACGCAGTCGCTGTCAACAAGGTAACCGATAGTAGCCAGGAACGGGAGCACGTGTAGTCGCGACTCGCGAGTCCACAGGCGTCTATTGCGCTGCCTGAGCTCCACGAGACACTGGACGGCTCCCTCGAAATCTGCGATTTTGTCTTCGGCAGCAGAGCTCATGATCGACCTTGTAGTAATTCTGGGCGGTGACTGCCGACTGTGGGGTCGACGGAGGGACGGGTAGGACGTTCATGGAATGTTCCGCGAGAACATCTTTCTAGCACACGTACACGCTTGAAATGCTGTTTGATGTCTTATGTGGCTTTATGTACACGCGCCAAGTTTTCTTCCTGGCATGATGGGCCCACGATAGGTGCTGCGATAGTAGCCTGCAATCCTGTGCGCATCAGTTTCTTAACCAACTCGACGCTATGGCTGCACTGGCAAATCTGGGGATAGTAGGCAAGTCGTTGACAACCAGCTTACTCTGGTAGAATGCTAATGAAACCAATCAGCGAACGTCATTGCCGATATTCAACTCACGGGATCGAATATTAGCGTGTGCTCCAAATACGTAGCTAGCGTGAAGAAAGCACCCAGAGATCGGCATAGGATCATGACAGAGTTGGTGGGACTGTTTCCAGTGCTGACACAAGTTTTGCAGCTAGTAAATGTGGAGACGGCAGGGACCTCCCGATTGGAGTCAGGACGGACCTCACGTTTGTCAGCTTTGAATGAGCGGCTCCATGTTTGCGGTGCCGAGATGAAGCGTCTCCTCGAGACTCTCCATCTCGAAGCCCTCCATTTACTCACCCAGCGCTGCTCGGCGGCGCCGGATGGCAACATGGAGACTATTGAGACGATGCTGGGTCGCGAGATGGAGGGTCTGGGAGAGGACCTTGGACGGAAAGGTGGGATGCAAGCATTGACGTGGCCGCTAAAGGAGGCGGATGTCAACAAGACTGTGGACAGTATTAGGAACCTCAAAGAATCATTGATTATGCCGATGGAAGTAGATCAGACGTATCTTTCACCCGCTACCTTTGACCCGATGCTGATAATTCAGGCAGATGCTTCACTTTGAAGATAAATAGTGGTGTCGAATTTTTGCAGGAACAGACTGTTGAGATCAGCCAGGCTATGGAACAAGCTAAATTGCGTATGTCGCATGTCGCTAGTGTTTCCAAAGGTGGGACACTAATTCTGACGGCTTCGTTATATAGAAGAACATCGTCAGAAGATCCAAAATACCTATAAATGGCTGGAGGCTCCTGATCACGAATCAAAACATCTGAATTCCTGTAGTATCCGACAAGCGACAACCGGCTCATGGTTTGTAGAGGGTGAACACTTCTGAGAATGGCGAGAGGCCCCTCATTCGTTCCTTTGCCTCCACGGTATACGTGCGTTCATTTAGCTACTTTATTTGTGCTTGCCGCTGATACACTGCTACAGCTGGCGCAGGAAAAACGGTCCTGTGGTATTTATATCAATTTGTCGTGATATCTATCCAATCATGCTAATGAATCAACCCGTCAAGCTTGACCATTATTGAAGAACTTTCACTTCACTGCCGTTCTGACCCCTCCCTCGCAATCGCAGTTTTCTATTTTGATTTTAACAGCAGCGACAAGGACGCATTGTCAGATCACGTCCTTCGATCTCTGCTCAAGCAGTTATCCATACAATGCGCATTCCTAACCCCTAGCCCCAAACTTTGATACCTGACGGTAACACATGGCGGTACAAAACCCGGTGGGCAAAAGCATTTATGTCACGCAGGGATACGAGTGGAGAGATGGGTGGGAAAAAGCGTGACTGAACTGAACTGTGTAAAGGTCAGTGTGTGCGTGGCAAGCGAGCCAAAGGCGTAGATACCTGTGCGAAGGTGGGAGTGCTGCAAGCGAGCAAGGCACAAGGATGGATGGCAAGGTCGCTAAATAGGCTAGAGTGAGCCTGAGACACGTATGACTGTTCATGACATGAACACTGACGAGACTTAGCGGGACTCATGCCTAGGTGAGCAATGAGGTTCAGCGGAACTCATGCTATCGCAGTGACAGGTGTAGCACACCCTGAGTAATGATACAGCGAAGAGAGCAAGAGAAAGGAACGACGCGATTTTACTAGGTCACGTGTGTTGTTCGAGTTGAGCGGGGGCGGAATTTGTCGGGTGTGAAGTCCTCCACTCGTCTGGGGAAGGTCCTGACACCTCCGACCCTTGCATTTGTCCTCCACCTCGTCCAGTCCTTACCACGCTAACGGCAAAGTATCACCATTTGCTCAACACTTACCTGTCTATAGTCCAGTCCAAACTCATAATGCAAGTACTGTACGCACTCTAAATACCTATAACTTCTACAAACTGCACGACGGCCCAGCTGAACAGGACTCGATGATTTTATAGAGACTTACTACCATTCTTTCTTACCTAGGTACGCTTCACGTATCTTATGCCTAGATTTATGTGTTTCTGTAGCAATTGACGAAACAGTATCACCTACTATAAACATCCCCATAACGCAAAGCTTTCCAACTTGATAATCATATCCTTCCACCAGATCACAGCATTGCGAACATATTCACACCTATGAGCTCCACCCACCCTCTTGCCAGACTCCCATGCTTTTCTGTGTGTCGCTCACACAATCGCCCCCGCTTCTCTAAGAACAAGGACGAAAATATACACGATTCTGCAATCTCAGGCTCAGGCAGGATCAGAGCCGAGGTGCTATTTGTGTATATTTTTGTGAATGGATTGATGCTGCTGTGAGAGATAATACCAATAGCATCCATAAGGGGGTGTCCTCGGTGTGGAGCTAAGATAAAATTCGCATTGTTTGTGGTTTATACCATCTGTTTCCCTACTGTGATGTTCTTCCATTGATACTTTCTCCCACTTCCATCCTGAAATGTCACCAAACTGCCGTTTTCCTAAGGATGATGGTGAGACGACGCAGAAGTAGAGGCCTACCTGCTACGAAATACCACACCGCCTGCTCTCTTCATTCATGAATTCATACCTATGGAGGGGGGATCACGCAGTGTAACCTTGTCAGGTAATAGATCCCTCCATTGCAGCGTTGTGACCATTTCCTCAACTGTCTTAGCCACGCACGTGAGCCTCCTCGTCTTTGATCTCCGTAGAGACTCTATATCCAGGGCCGGTTCTAGATGAGGTACGAGGTCCGTGTCCCATGCATTGTCACCTGTGAGCGTGTATGTCCAGATGGGGGGTTCACTTAGACGAGTATCGGGTCATGTTGGCTCGGTCATGTTGGCTTTCCGTACTTTCATAGCCAAGATCTTTGTTTATATGAGGTGCACGCGATGCACAAGAATGGGGTTCAGCCGCACACCAAGGTTGTGACTCATGCATCTTGTCCCGCAACATTACTCATGCACAAGGAAGGCAAGCCCGCCTCAAAGCATGAACGAGCATCTTACCTGAGGACTGAAAACAACTCAGCCTTCTTGGTGCTATTTCGGAGCATATTCTAGACCCCAAGTGTGACCACTGCCGCTGAGCAGGATGCAAGCATTAGGTACCAAACCTCGGGTTGTCGTTCTAGACCTGACCTCATTATGTTAGAGAGCAAATATGTCCGAAGCTCCGCATCAACATAGCATAACCTTCATATACATTTGTGCGAGGGACCACGAACCACCCCGTCGTCGGTCAAAGGAGAAAAAGCAAACCTATCATGCTGTGCCGGGAACAGTGGAGACTGCACTTGCTATTGCATGATAGAGGGATGAGGCTGCACCAGACTCTGCACCGGCCACTGAGGTAAGTTGAGCAAAAGTTGTTTTATCGGCAGACAGGGTGTGGCCGTGCTGTGCTGTGTAACATCCACCCCTACCTCGCTGGCACCGTCCCTTCAAGTTCCTTGACCCCTTGATATCGGCCACGGCAATAGCCCTCACCTCTACCTTGAATGGGGACCAGGTCAACAACACTCCCGATGATCACAAGGTTTGTATGCATGCAGGGGTACGAAATACAAGTATATGACGGTAGGGTGGTGAGTGTGCCAACCTACAAGGTGAAAATGGGGGCAAGATAGGTGATGGCACGGATAGCTTGTAGGCGCAAAAGATGGCCTATAGTTTATGGAAGTTTGTCGGATCCAGTGAGGAAAGAGGTATCATCCCAGTAAGCAACTTGTAACTTATTGTAAATCCCGATCATCAACTTTCAACATCTACAATAGATCTGTTCCAGAGCTATTGATCTTTGTTAAGAACTCTTCCTCACTCACTATTCTTGAATCCTTTGACAGGAGATCTTCTACCAGTTCATTTTGTCCAAACCATAGTATGCAGTCTGTGACTTTTAAATGGACATATTCAGGATGGCCTGTAAGGTTTGCTATTGTCGTTTCATCTTCCCTTGTGTAGCGGGCAGTTCACAGCCTCATCGACGACGTCCAGCAACATACACCATCACCCCTAGAAAATTTGTACAGGCACTCAAAGCTATACGTGATAGTGAATAAGCCAACAGAACATTTTTTATAAATGTACGAATTTGCATAGTATAGTAGTCCAGGAAACCAGACGCAAGCCCCCGTCACCACCATCAACACCGTCCTGTCCCTGTAATATTGAGTCCAACTAAATGATCAATGTCAATTTTCTGGGGGTGGAACTAAGACATGGCTCCCACTCCTACTGTCCTCATTAACCCATGACCGGGCAAACACAGTCGTATACAAAGGTGAGGAGGTAGAATGTAAATCCAAATCCAATAACCCATTCCAGAACAGCTACATAGGGAGAGATCAAGCCATAATTCAATCAAGTATAAACAAAGACAGCCGAATGGAACGGTAGCTTTCTATGAAACCCACCTGCAGCGTTGTTCCTGGTACCAAGGGTCACGCTAAACGCAATGGCTAGCACAATCAAGATAGATACAATGATTGCCTTTGTGGCGTAAGAGCGTCGAAGTCGGGGCCAAGACGCATAATGTTTGTTAATCCAGCCAAACTGAGATGTATTCAGAAAATGATGGACGGGGAGGTATACATCAGGAACACGCAAGTACCGTAAATATTGCCGATAAGGCAACTCCAAGTATGAAAATCAACTCCATAGAGTTGTATCAGTCTCACTAATTTATAAAAAAACTACCCTTATGACGGAGCAAGGTTTGACCACACCAAAAACACACGATGAAGTTTATGGTGCCTCTTGGTACGAATATTGATAGTAGAATCAACCCCGCCCCTCCAAGTAAAGCACCGCATATTGCAAGCCAAGCGAATGCCTCTTACGTGGCATCCTGCCGACGTGACGAAGCTATCGCTCCATAGTAACCGAGAGGACGAAGCTCGAAGCTAACTGCACAGACGGGGATAAAGAACGGCTTGAGGATATCTGCAGCAATGTCGGATATGACTGGGATCTGATCAGGGTTCGAACAGTGCGAAAGAGCAGCTCAGATGGATTCATACATGGAATGCTGTCATCCTGGGATATATAGTGTGGTTTGCCTTGAGCTGCCCATGGGACGATCATCGCCAGTACGCGCCTTCCCTCCAGTCAGCCGCATGCTTTCCGAGGACAATTGGTGCGACGTACCACACCAGATAATAACCCCTATGAGAGGGACTAAAAAGTGAAAATGCTCTTGAGCCATGGACCGTTGTTGCGGAAGAAGTTAGAGTGAAGATTCAAACGACAATGGGCAGTAAGATGGAGTTGGCATGACGTCACAGACTCCAGTTAGTGGTGTCGCGTCTACTTGAGGTAAAATTAGACACTTAGTAAATGTGATATCGAGCACAAAGCCCTCATGCCCACCTAACGCCTAGAGTGGAGCGCTGTGCCCACATGGGCCTACATCACATGTACATTTCGACCCGAAAGCGTCCATGTCCACTTTGAGGCGGCTAAGCCAAACATTGAACACGGCGAGACTGTCGGAGACAAAACTGCTGGGAATGTATTCATACGCACCTCCAAGGCTCCTGTTTGGCTCTGCAATAGTTTCCCCGTCGGAGTTATGTATGCCGAGCAAGCGAGGAAGCTGCCCGACGCAGGTGTCCACAGCGAGGTCCCAGGATGCACATTGGGTGGTATTGGTTGGAAGAGGCGGCCATGTGTGGGGGGTGCAGTCATAATTCTTCATGATACCCTCAGCGAGGAGGAAATTACAGAACAGGGCAGCGACTAGGAGGTCCTGACAAAAAAGTTTTTGAAGATCTCGCAGGGAAAGGACGCCCACGCGATGTTATCGGTGACGGCAGTGAATATATCCAGTTAAGTTCACCAAGGGGAGTGCGATCATCTTTGAGGTCTCCAGGTATCAGCATGATCATGTTGATGGTAATGCCGGTTGGGAGGTTCCCACTCTTGAGAAGGAACCATTGCATTG
>QFFB01001723.1:0-10717 GCA_003316465.1 Ramaria cf. rubripermanens
ATGTGAGTATAACTCTGTAAATACTTGTCGCACCCAGTCGTACCCAGTAAATCGATGACTGCAAGAGCTGCTCCGATCCCGAGTTGTCGGTTTAGCGATGATTAGATGGTAAACACCGCATTTCAAATTAGAACTCTGGAGCCTAATAAGGTTTTGATAGATCTGTGTAAATCTGCGCCTCTGATTGCAGACAGGGATCGTTTAGGGCCGATTTCTTGTGGCTACAAATAGTCTGCAGTCAGAATTCTCAATCCAAAGTTTATCAAAAGTACTTACAAATTCTGTCCCTGCAGCATGTCCTTTTGGGGCATTTCCTTTGAAGTCCATTATTGACCAGTTCTAGATCTGCTGAAAGCGCGGACGCTCACGGAGTGTGCCAACTCCACCGTCCTCAAGCCAGAGTAGAAGTAGCGGTTACCAGGCCGAATGTACACCATTTTTAGAGGAGTCAACGGGCATGTGAGTCGCCGACACAAGCTGCGCATTTTACGACGTGTTCATCAGGGTTGGTTTTCGCAGCAGCGGATTGAAATCACAGCGTCCAAGTTCGTGTACTCGGACAAACCTCGCCTTACGCCACCGTGCCTGGCGTCTGTACTTTTTTCCTCTTTCCTATGGTACTTATCATAGTTGTTAAATCTCAGCCATCGAATTTACCAAAAGGATATCCTTAGTGAGTAGTATAAAGAGTCTGACACATGGGTATTCATGTGAGAAAATTACAGCCTCCCGTGTGGTTTTACTTCGTTCACCCGCTCACTTCGCGATGGAATACAAACTTCCTGACCTTCACAAGTACTGGCCTTTCCCTCGTATCATGAGCCCCTGGCACCTTGAGGTGACGCCAGTGAGCGCAGACTGGACAGAGTCGTTCAATATCTTCCCTCCCGAACATGCTCGAAAATTCCGGGGAATCAACGTCGGACTGCTTGCTTCCTTGGGGTATCCTCACCACACGAAGGAGCAGCTCCGAGCGGCTTGCGATCTAATGAATGTCCTTTTTGCGATGGACGATGTGACAGACGTCCTCAACCCCGAAGAAGTCCGGGATGTTGCTGAGATTGCCCTTGACGCTTTGAGGTGCTGTTTGTTGTGACTAATAATGAATCGCGACTCAAACTTTTGATCTTAGGAACCCAGCCAAAAAACGCCCCGAGGGAGAGAATCCAATAGGCGAGCTTCACAAAAGGTGTGTAGACCATAACGATTGTCTCATTCGCCTTGATACCGACTCACCCATTTATTGACAGTTTCTGGTCCAACGCCCTGAAGGTGTCAAGTGAAACTGCTGCTCGACGATTCATAAAGAGCTACGAGGCTTATGTCACCGCCGTCATTGCTGAAGCCGAGGACCGAAATCATACTACCATTCGCAAGAACATTGATGACTATTTGAGCCTGAGGCGTTTCACCGGGGCCATCAAGCCATCGTACGACCTCATATTGCTGCCGATGGAGATCCCAGACTCTATCTTACTCGACCAGAGGATCGTGGACCTCGAATTTATGTCGATCGATATGGTGGCTGTCGCAAACGTGAGATATTTTGCTATTGAAGGCCTACGTTGCTGACTGGGGTGCACTATAGGACGTCGTGTCGTTCAACGCGGAGCAGGCCCGCGGAGACATTCACAATGCAGTCATTGTTGTCATGAAACAGTTCAATTATTCTGTTCAGGAAGCGATGGACTACGTCTGCAGATGGTACCACAATCGCGCCAATGATTTCTTGAAAGCAATGTCCGACTTACCGGAATGTCCCGACATCAAGACACGGGACCAGCTGAAGGAATACGTCTACGGACTCGGGAACTGGGTAACTGCGAACTATGAGTGGAGCTTCGGAAGCAAGCGGTTCTTTGGCAATGAGATAGAGACAGTGAAGGAGACCGGAAAAGTTGTCTTGAGGCCGCCGAACGCTCAGGTAGCCGTCGCTGCGTGAGGCACTGCTGCTACCGGCATAGAATTAGAATAGCTATGCTTCACTATATACTGTATTAGCTTTGGAATCTAGGTAGGCTCTCTCAACACTGCGAAGAAGTGAACGAAAATCACAAGGAATCCGTTAAAATCCGGCAAGTTCGCAAAACGCAAGTACAGAGTCTCGGTTTGAAATATTTTCCACTGCCAGGGGTGGCTTCATGCGACATTCTTTCCAATTGCGATGGACTTCCATTTAGGTAGATAGAGTATAACATAGCCGCGTAGCGAGCATTCTAATTGCTTATCTCTCCCTCATGCTACAGTGATGCGATACGATGTGACAAGGGTGTGCGGAGTTCGGTTGTGGTAATGTAAATATTACGCGCGATAGTTACCTGGTGTCCTAGTTCCAATGGTGGGGTATGCCACGACTGGTTATGATTCAGAACCAGGCGCACATCGACTGCTGCGCTAGTCAAAGGCGTTGTATGTGTATTATTTTTGGTGAATTTCTATGTCTTTGAAAACGACAGGTCGTTGATCGATCGAGAGTGATGACAATCCAGGCATTCGGCGACGCGAAAACTCCTGCGCTTCTTTGCGTAATAATTACCAATCACCTTTCCGCTCAGGATCGGCTAAAATACCAGTCTCAGACGCTCTTGCCTAACCTACCGAGCTCAAATGGTACCCAGTGCCGGTCTAGCAACGCCAGCAGATCGAGACTCGTAGGTCCCTTGAAGTTAAATTGACAAACGAAAGAAGACTTCCGTCGATAGCGTAAGGACATCATTGATGGCGAGCGCTGAATGCCAGCCCTCCGAACTCACCGCCACAACCCCCTCCCATTTGAGTCGAAAGGACCAATTTAATAGATTATTTGACATGAGTGATTACAACTTAGCTAGTCCACAGGGCTTGCTAATTCTCTCACCCTTCTTTTGTCCTCTCTAAATGAACGAGATTGGAGTGATCTATTTAGTGCAGGGTGATTGAACCAGATAAGGTAGATCAACCCTGACTTGTCAAATTCCAATATTATCTACCACAAAAACTAATATCCAACCCTTCCGTTATTTATAACCCAACTTATCCGCAATGCTGCAATGCTGGACGGCGACAACAGCACGCTGGTGGGCAGGGTCACATTGCGGAGATCAAACAAACGGGTCGTCCAGCGAGATGGATGTGACTACCAGCCCAAAAAGGTGTAACGTCACCGGCCGCGCACCTCGACGACCCAAAGCTATACATAAACAAGTTATCTATTTTGCGAATTGAGAAGCGATCTCAAATTACAGTAGTGACCGGTGGGCTTACTGTGATTTTCTAGTCCCTATCAGATGTTACGTTCTTGAAAGGACATTGATGCAATATTTTATCTCACCTGTTTAGGGTTTGGGCAGACTACCATGTACTAATCATATTACTGCGGATTGCATTGTTCGACAGGATAATACTTGAACGCAAAACGTGTAACCCCTGCATCATTCGATGGTCATTAACGACAAAGCATAGATAGGGCCACCCACTAGGTTTTTGTCCACATACATACATACATATGAAGTTGTCTAAGAAGTATCAACAGGAATTACTTGTTGCAGAGAACGCCTGACAGCAAAGCCTTCATTGGCGACTTTCTAGCACGACTTGGCCTTTGAGACACCTTTGAGACTTCATCTGTCCAACTACCATTCCCCGTTAGATTCATTTACTACGCCTCCTTCCCGCCTCTCACTCACTTCTTGCCCAGTGACGAGTTGGATATCGCAGGGGTATGTTTAACCCAGGCAAGATTAAGGTAAACGTTCTGCATGACGAACTGCGACTGTCCGAAGCGACGGGGATCCGTGCCGCAGACGCTGTAGGGGAAGCCAGGATCAAAAGGCGATTGCGATTCGAGATACTTGACCTGTTCCTCGGAGAGCGTTATATCGAGCGCCTTAATATTATCAAGGAGGTGCGGGATCTTGCGCCCGCCAACGATGGGAAAGACGTAGGGGCAGCGTTGAAGGCAGTAGGCGATGGCTACGGCAGTGATCGATGCGCCAACCTCATTCCCAACTTTCTCGAGCGCAGCTGACAAAGTCTCTTCGAGAAGCGATTGGGCTTCGGCAGTGTAAGAACGGATGCGCTCGTTGCTTCGTTTGCGCTCAGCAATCTCGGCCTTACTCTTGAACCTGCCCTGTCCTGCAGGCCCCCAGGGTGCGATGGCAAGCCCTTCATCGATACACATAGGAATGATATCCCGCTCGAAATCACGGACCATGACATTCCAGAGGCCCTGATAAATGACGAATGGAGTGAGAGTGTGGTCTCTGGCATACTGGTTCGCCTTCGACACGACCCAGGCTGGCGCATCAGAGATGCCAAGGTAGAAGACTTTCCCAGTTTTGACGACAGTATGGAGCGCCTGCATCATCTCCTCCATGCTGGTAGTGTAGTCCCACCAATGAACATAGAGGATGTCGATATAATCCGTGCGGAGCTTCTTGAGAGAGTCGCGGAGAGAAAGATGAAGGGACTTGGTATGATTGCCCCCATAGTTAGACCCGATTCCATGCTCGCTCTTGGCGATCTCGAACTGCCTGTGGCTCATGGTATACTTGGTGGCGATGACAATTTCGTCTCTGATGCCCCGCGACTCCATCCACTCGCCAATCCATTCCTCACTCTCCCCATCTTGATAGTTGTTGGCGGTGTCGATGAAGTTACCCCCAGACTGGTAGTATGTGTCGAGCAGCTTAAATGCCTCATCTTTTGTAATTTTGCCCATGAAGCTGCTGTGGGCGTTTCCGATGGCCATAGCACCGAAGCATAGTGGCGAAACGCGAAGGCCACAACGAGAGCTGAGAATACGGTGGATGCCCAAGGGTGTCTTAGGAGCTCTGGCGGTGGGGATGACAGACATGACTGTTCAAGGACTGCCTGAGAATACGGTAAGGAATCGTTATACGGACGACTGGAAACAACTGACCCTTGACTGGTAATCTGAGATTGATATACAGCTTGAACAAGAAAAGCAGGGTGAAGGGGTGAAAATCGGCCCCCAATCCGATGCTTAAGTACTTTGACGTATTCCCTCGCACATTAAAATCCTACGATACCAGGCCTTAGTAACTCGCCCCGAGTAGTCAAAATTGCTTACAGTAGAACAGTAGATACTTGCCGTCTGCAAGCCCATTCGTTCGGATTCCGGTTGGGGCTAGGATTGCGCAGCCGATTTGGCGCCGCCTCAATTTTACTCCGTCATTCCAGCCGATCAATCGACGATCACTTGGAATTAAGGACTATCTGACGGAAACAATGGTACTGATTTCTCACCTCAGATTTATTCACAAGAATTGCATATGAATCACCGGACTCTCTCTCATAGCCCTGATTTCTGAACCACCCCTAGGTCATGTTCGCAGTGGCACCGCCTGACGATTACACACTTTGCTAGTTCGGACTGATGTTACACTCGTACAGAAGTGTAAGTTCGAACGTGCGCACATATTCTACAAACTGCTCGCCTGGACATTCTTGTGTGCATGCACCGAAAACATGTGTGCGGCTCATTGGTCAGGCTATTACTACCCTGTGGCCAGGACTTACAGGCAAGCAAATACTACGCTGACAAATTTTTTATATTTTTCCACCTTATCAAGTTATCAAAACATGTGTGCGCCCGCGGAATATGATTTTGTTTGCACAAAGCATCTAGATACATATAGTATAGCGCTGACATTGACTTATTAATTTCACCTGAGTGTCGTTTGGTTGTGTCATCGGCAACTTTGCTGGTTTAGGGTATCCGGCGCGAGGACTGCGGTAAGCTACAACACATCACACCCGCCACTCAGTTACTATCTAGTCCGTATCCCTGGAGCGTCTGGTACGATATTGCGGCACCGCAATTGATGGCTCGTCCGTCCTTCGGCAGCAGCAGTCGCCACGACTTAACCGCTGTCCAATTCCACCATGAAAGTATCCTCGGCTTACTAGTTGTATAAAGACCCATGAGTCTTACTCAGCTGTGGATATTAAAACCTACCTTTCTCAACCCCCCCCCTCCCCCTTCACTTCGAAATGGGGTACAAGGTTCCCGACTTCCGCCAATACTGGGCTTTGGCTCGTAACATGAGCACTTTGCACCTGGCGCCAGCCAGCGCAGACTGGGAAAATTCGTTCATTGGCGCTACAAATCTCAACACGTCATCCGTTGCACTATATGTAGTTGCTGCTGCCTTCCTCGCATTGATTATTCGACCTTTCATCGTCCCTAGAAACCTCTCTCATCTGCCCAGAGCCCCGTTGATTCCTCTTCTGAGAAGCTATCTTACTGGAGAGTCAGAGGATAGACGCACACAAAGGATTGTTGTTCCTTTTGCGAACAAGCACGGTCACCCTATCGTCCTGGTCTGGGCGTTTGGCTTATGGGTCGTTCACATTATAGACCACAAGGGAGGTTGGACTGCACTCCATTGTGACCTTACTGAATATTTTTGTCTTGTAGGTGGCACAGGTGACCTGGAAAGATCCAGCGTACACCAGGCAGCTCCCGTCGCAGGATTCGTTGTTCTGGCGCTTCGTAGGCCGCCACAACGTGCTATTCACTGAAGGCGAAGAATGGAAGTTGCACGCCAAGTCTGTTCATGCCGCTTTACAGCGCCCCCCACCGTTCTCTGACTTCGCCGTCGTCGCGCAGCGTCTCGTGACGACGATTGGTGATGGGACGAAGATTATCAAATGGGACGAGATGGCACAGCGTGTCACTCTTGAAGTCCTGGGCACGACCATTCTAGGCTACGACTTCGAGGCCATCAAGAACCCCGATTCGCCCTTCGTTAATGGCTACACGCGTGTGGTGCATGCACTCACCCAGCCGGCGTATATGTTTGTGCCTTTGCTCGAGAAGATCTGGCCTCGCCATGAAGTGGAGTCCGAGATGAAGAAACTCCGTTTCTTCTTCAGCGAGGTCTTACAGCACAAGCGTAAGAGCTCGGGTGACGACGTGATCTCAGCCATGCTTCAAGAGCCAGCATTCACAGAAACGGACTTTCTGGATAACATGGTCGTTTTGTTTATCGCGGGCCATGTGAGTTTCGTTAAATTTCATGCTCACCTTTCATTAATCAAGAGTGTTCTAGGACACTACTTCCAGTGCTCTCGCGTCTTCGATCTATTACCTTGCGAAATACCCTCAACACCAGGCAGCTGCCCGCGCTGAAGTCCTCTCAGTCCTCGGCGACAACAAGGAGCCAGACTCGGAGTCGATCGTACGCATGCCTTTCGTTGTCGCGTGTGTTAAGGAGGCAATGCGCATGAACGACCCTTCAAACGCGACATTGCCGCGCGCCGCCGCGACACCAACGCAACTCGGCAAGTTCCCCATCCCTCCCAACACACTCGTCGCATTCAATATCTACGCGTCGCACCATGTGGAGTCCACTTGGACGGACAATGAGCACTATAACCCAGAGCGGTTCATGACGGGTCAGACCCTACATCACCTTGTCGCGTCCTCGTTCAGTCTGGGCCCGAGGCAGTGCCCCGCGAAAAACTTTGCAATGTGGGAGCTGCGAACCATCGTGACGATCCTACTCAAGGAGTACGAGTGGACCCTCCCGAAAGACTCTATCCATCATGACCGCATTCACAACGGGTTCGCGTTCGGCACGAACATCAACCAGCCCTACGATTTAAATATTGTTTTCACAAAGCGCACCACGAAGGCCTAGCTGATGGTTGTTATTTGATAATATATCATTTGCTTTGTCTCAGGGGTTTAACACGCTATATATAGACGTAGTGTAGAGCTGTCTATGAAAGAAGACAGGTTGCGTAACATCATGAAGCGTTAGAGCAAGCCATTTTCCACTTAGTTACCAGGGGTCGTCAAGCCCTAATAGGTAACTATAGCCACGTTGCTTGTCCCGATTCAGACCGATCGGTTATGCAGCACGGGACAAACCTACTAAGAGTCGGATTTCAAGGTCACGGACATGTCTTTTGTGATACCCATTTCCCCATACGAATGGGCGCGCCTCCTTAACCCGATCTCTGCGCATTGAATCCTACGGATAAGGTTGGCTTACCCCCTCTGATTAGAAAGATTGCGATATGAAGGAGGATATAACGTTTTGGCACCAGAATTCAAAGCGTCGTTCTCACAACAATACCCTTCTCGCAATCCGTGGAAGTGTCGTGGGAGCAGTGGTCCCGGCCTGTAGCATCAACTATGTCAATATCTTCTCTGTTCCGAACTCGGAGCCCCTCCTTAGGTGTGTCAAAGAGCATGTCATCTATAACACACGATATCAGTAGACGGTGATATCCCACCTGGACATTGTGACGTATCTGCTCCGTGGACCGAGAAGCTGTTGCCACTACTGGGAAGTGCTTTGGGAATAGATGGCCAGTTAGTATGAATCAGCCACGCAAAGGAGGGGAAGCAATCCATGGGTGGATCGACAGTCAATATCGGTCAGCTACGTTGAGAAAAGCACAGAAAATCGGTAGTAGAGGTTCTTACCTAGTAAGCGGGGTCATAAGATTGGGAACAGAGGTGCAAAGTGTGGAATGTAACCGACTTGTTGTGTTTCTTCTTGTCAATAAGGTAAACAGGAGATGGAATTGAAATGTTCTGAAATTTCACGGGACATAATTGGACAGCTGATCGGAGATCCATACCTACCTTCACCTTAGGTAGATCTCTTGACGTAGTACCACAAAGGGCGTACGCGCGACCAAGTGGGACTCCTCCGACGTAAGGCCTGCTCACGTAGGTAGGTAGACTGTTTACGATTCTACCCGATAGCGTCCAGAACGCAAGCATATTAGCGTTTCAGAATGCTGTAGCCAACGACGCCATAACTGAAGCAGCGACATCGACAACCAGGAGAGGGTGGGGACTCAATGTCCATGAAATAGCCTCCACTCGATGCTGAAGTAAGCTACTGGTGTTGGCGTATAAGAGCAAGCTACACCTGCGGCTGCACATCCGTCATGGAAAGCTTTGAGATATTATCGGTATCATCATGATAGAGATTGTTGCAAGTGAACCACCCCCGAGTGTTTACCTTCTTGGGCTGCTTCTATTTTTCCATCTATCCTCCCCTTGTTACCTTTCCCTGAAGATTTGTCGTTCTTTGTAATTACACCTGTATTCTGGCATCAATGTCATTTCAGTCGTGACGGCCTCTCCGGAGACGCCGCGAAATTCAAGACCGAAAGACTCCCCGTTGACGTTGCTGAGCGACAAAGGCGCGGATCGACACGGACTCCTATTAGCACTGGCGTAAGAGTCATCGAAATCGACTAGACCTTCGATCACCAACGTTCTATAAAGCTGATGGAATATCCTGAGCCTCTTCAAATAGATCTAGGCTCACAAAATGGGCCGCGTAACTCCCGTCAATCCGTCAGTAAGTAAGCCGTCTGTTCAAGCAACCTTTTCAGGCCTGTCATTCGGTTGGTGTTTGCCCGAGTTAGCACGTCGAGCAGCCTGTACCCAGGAAACAAAATATTCTGAGCGCATGATCGGGAGATAAGCCATAAAAACTCACACTTTAGTCGACTTCATCGTAATCCATGACCTGCTATGACGTGGGTGAGCGTCTAGGTCCATCTTATCATGACACTGAGCCTCATTTCGAACGTGAAGCGGATTCGTTAAGTTACACTCTGGCGTGAAACAGATCATTTGCTGGAGAATTTAATGCTGGCTGATTCGGGAGTAGATAGCCGTCGACGGTCGGGTGCCTTGACATTACTTGGAGAAGGGGTGTGCAGTGGAGACGTTGCAGCGATATTTCTCGTAGGAACTGGGGTCTAAGCTGGTCGAGATAAACTGGAAAAGGTGAGTCAAGAGAATAAAGGCAACGCGAAGCTTTAACTTACAGGCACGTGGCTCTAACTCAATCCACGGTCATCGGATTCGAGCACCAGCAATCTTTCTTCCTGGCCCAGTCCCTGGGCCTTGTTTTGTGATGCCAGTAGTGCTGTGGCTGCGACGCTTCTCTTCTACTTGGGGCATATCTCATCAGTAGTTCACGACTCTCGAGGGCTCCAGCTACTTTTTGCGCTCGGATAAGGCGCAGAGGCTTACTCAGCCCTCTTACGGCTTGATCGTTTACGACACTACGTTGACACGGCACCACCACTTCGGTCCTGACTCCTGGCACCTGGACCGATCCTGTTGCGAGGATGTCGGTGCCTGAACGTCAGTTTGTAGAGCCGTATGTGTTCCCTTCTCCCATTTAATTTCCATTTTATTATATACAATCTGCGAGGGATTGGACCATTTGCCATCTCCATGAAAGTCATGGATCGATCGAGATTCGAGTGCTAGTCCTCAATATCGATACATCGGACGTGTAGCACGACTTGCAGTCTTTATTAATTGCGCGGAAAACGCATTTGGCACCCTGACACTACTGCTACGCTTCTGAAAGAAGACAGCGCCGGGATTCGAGATACTTACTCAACGTTGGTATTGTAAATGCTGGCTAGAGCTTTATACTGGCCTCGGTTATTTGTTATGCTTTTTTTTTTTTTTTCCATCCATGTTTTTCGTCTTTGGGGGCGAGGCCCTATGTAAGACGGTGTGTACAGTGGTGTGGTCTATATGATTTTTTCTATCTACCTTTCCTTTCTCGACCTCCACATGCGCTCCTTTGGCTAGGCCTAGGGCGATTCCGCGCCTTTGTGGGCGGGGCTGTGTGCTTGCTACGTATCTCGTGCCGTTGTCTCTGCCTCTCTTGCCTAGCTGTCCTCTTCTGGCAGTATTTTGTTACGCTTATATATCATT
>QFFB01001727.1:0-12760 GCA_003316465.1 Ramaria cf. rubripermanens
TAGCCGGATGTCGTCTGTGCTCTCTTCTACTTGTACATTAAGCCTAGGTTCATGTTCTCTTACCGCAGCTGGTATACCACAGATCTATCACTTTGGACAGGAAGGTCTCCACAACATCCTTGTTATTGATCTTCTCGGTCCAAGTCTGGAAGATTTATTCGACATGTGCGGGAGAAAATTCAGTATTAAATCAACATGCATGGTAGCCAAGCAGATGGTTCGTCCGTTTCCTGCCTCCCCTAGCGCCTTCAGCCAAGATAAAATACTAAGGGGTGGCGTTATATGATACCAGTTGTCACGAGTAGAAACGATCCATATGAAGAACCTCATATACCGCGACATCAAGCCGGATAATTTTCTCATCGGCAGACCAGGCAGCAAGGCCGCCAACACAGTCCATGGTATCAAGCACTCTTTTGGCCTTGCTTTCTTTAAACGCTAACTTACATATGTCCGTAGTGGTAGATTTCGGCATGGCAAAGCAGTATCGAGATCCAAAGACAAAACAGCATATCCCTTATCGCGAGCGGAAGAGCCTTAGTGGTACGGCGCGATACATGAGTATTAATACACATCTAGGTCGTGGTACGGCATTTTAAAACCGCAATACGTTTTTCGATGTAACTGGCTCATCTTGTGCATTGACCGGCAGAGCAATCACGGCGCGATGATCTGGAAGCGCTGGGACATGTTTTCATGTATTTTCTGCGCGGTGGCCTACCTTGGCAAGGTCTCAAAGCGGCTACGAATAAACAGAAATACGAAAAAATAGGAGAAAAGAAGCAGACAACCCCGATCAAGGAACTATGCGAAGGCTTTCCAGGTGAGGACCACCGTTCTTTAGACATTGCACCAAGGGATTCACCTTGCATCAGAGGAGTTCGGCATCTATCTAAATTATGTTCGAAAACTTGGTTTCGAGGAGACACCTGATTACGAGTTTCTGCGGGAGCTGTTCACGAAAGTACTCAAGAACTCGGGCGAAATAGAGGATGGCGTGTATGATTGGATGATGCTCAATGGAGGCAAAGGCTGGGAGTCAGGGGCGACAAACGTGAGTGGGAACGCACTTTTTAATAAGCTATCACGCTAATATACCACTCAGACAACGTCCGCGAATCTCCTGGCAGCGTCCAACCAGCAAGCTTCCCGCTCCCGGACAGACCAAGCGCGCGCCGCACACCGCGTTTCCCAACAACTTCCAGGCGCCGGGCTTGCATCGCCTTCGCCAGCGCTTGTACGACAAGGGTCGAAACAGCGCAAATTGCCAACCGCACTCACACCAGGGGGCGGGATCGGGACTCCCAACTCTGCGGCGGCACACATGGGTGTGCCTGCACCGACGGCGGCGGCACGCCGTCTTAGCGCACAGCAAGGTCATCCTTATGCAAACAGTACGGCTGCGGTGCTGTCCCCATCGGATTATGGACATGCGCGGGGTGCAACAGCCGAGGAATCGTATTCTGCCATGGCCCCGGCGTATGGCCGGAGTTCGCCTATGGTGTCTAGTGTTGGGGCTGCAACGCCGCCTGCGTTGAGCAATGTACGCGCGCGGGGAGGCGAGATTGGCGTGGCTACGGGGGGTTACGATGCTCAACAGGACGGCGATGCTCCGCGGTCGTCATTCTGGCGAATCCTGACATGTCGGTGTGGATAAGACAATTACCCAAGTTGCTGCTTTGTGGATATTTTCGGTCACGTTCCACTCCCGAGTTTTGTTGGATATCCTCATCGCTGTCTATTGCATTGCTTCTTGGATTCAGGGCTATTGCTTTGCTTCCTTGTTTTTTCTTTGGCCTCTGTGTTAGATAGCCCTTAATTTTCTTTTCATGACAATGAAATAAGTTTATGGATGTGATGTCTGGCATGGAAATAAGTATAGCGTGATTCTAACAATCATCAGATGATTTTAAGATTAGACACAATCTGACCTGCCAGTCTATCAATTATTTAGGACTGATGATGTCCAGCGCGCGCGGCGGAGGCCTGGCACGGTATAGCGGTATTGGAGTCGGAGCTTGCTTTAATATGATGTCTAGCTCAGTTTGATACAGTAGTGTTGTTCGGTCAGTACGGTTTCATCTTATCATCAGGTAAATTACTAAAAAGTCTTTCGTCAGACAATCACGAGCCTGGCTCAGACCAGTTCCGACATCGGCAACTTGGCCAGCTAGGTCCATACAAATGCTCTGCCCATAGGAATCCATCACGATAACCCGCTTATACATTATCGACAACATAATAACGTGGTGCTCCCTGTCGACCTAGTATTCACGCCATTCAACTGGTACGGACCGACCTCGCGCAATTTCCAAGATTTAGCATGGGACCATACACTGATGTGCATTCGTATTCGAGTGACACGGAGACCGTCAAATTCAACTTCACCGACTATATATCTGTGTTTGTAAGTCTTACCCCCGAAATTCTACATGTATTGAGCCAATTTTACAGCGTACTGCAAGCCGTTCACGTCTTCTTAGGGATTGCTTGGGGATAGCGGCCTCTGACGAGTATATGGAGCAGGACAAGCTGAAAGTGTTCTCGACCACAAAATGATGTAATTTCTGCTGAAGATCTGATTATGAATTGAGCGGATGTCCAACGCAGGAGATCAACGGATGTATGCGGCTGCGATACCGGCTTATTAACAGAATAGTAACAGGTGGGCCGGGTCCCTGCACCTTCGCATGCGTTGTAATCAGATGGGACGCACTGGGAACCATCATAACATGTGGCAACACTTGTGAGTCCGCATCTCATCCGAGCTACCGTAATTAGTTGCCACATTGTGAATGTCTGTCGTTGTCGGATTTATTAACCTTCACATTTCGCCTCGCAGCGAAGCGGCGCCATGGCAGGTCAAAGGCAACGGGTAAGCCTCTTTGACTGCACATCTTACAACAAACGGGGTATTAGTGTTATATACTGCAAGCCTTGAATTGGGGGGAAGGGGAGAATACCTGATTGAGAGAAAATCGTTGCAATAGGTCGCTGAATAGCACCCGAAATACATAGACTTTAATTAGAAGGTGGGTAGGAATACCATAAGGCTTGAGAAGCGCACTCATGTCTCAGTCTGTACCATTTGCACAGCAAGCAATGCCCTTCGGAAAACCAATTCCAAGGCGATAAAATGACGCCCCGCCTCGCAACGGCCTACTACTCAAGAACAAGACGCCTACCAGAGCCAGCAACTGGAATGATCTTTGACGCTTGTGCTAACGCCTACTGCATTGATGCCTGGTGACGCCTGGTGATTTCATGCATAGTCAATTACCTGTGCAATCAGAGCACCACGACATACCACAGATAGCCTTTTAGAGACGCCCAAGGCGCTCCAGGTGTTGAGCAGGACGGCGATAGTGGGGTGACCAGCTTGGTTACCCAGAAAGTTGAGACGACGGCGGTTTCTGCAAGTAAAGGCCGTGTGGGCATGAGGCCTATGTTGCTTCCTGTCGCGTTCGTAGGCTTGCTTTCCCGTCCCGGCCTATAGTATCGCCTTCCGAACATGGGGTAATGCTGTGCAAGCCAGCAGCTCAAAAGATAGGGCGATCCTTCTATAACGTTTGATTGGAGTTCGAATCTCAGTCCGTGCGAATGGCCTCACAAAGTGCGGCTATACCGTGCGGTTCATAGGATAGGGTCGGGTAGCGCTATATAGCATGGTGGCAAACCCCTATGTCGCCATACCGGCGAGCGAACGGCGCGAATCAGTAGTTTTGCTTGGTCCTGAGCAAACCCTAGCTGTCAATGCATTCGAAACAAGCCATGGATCAGCTTCGGATCAGACTGAGAACGGGCCCACCAATTTGTGTTTGATCCCCCCTTGGGGAGCGAAGACGCCAGCGAGATGCCGCACAGAAGGAGAGGTTTAGCGAGCGCCAGGAAACGAACGCCCAGTGTTAGACAAGACCGTTGAAAAAGTACAAGGAAGAGGGGGAAAGCGAGTTATAGCAAAGTAGAAACTCTCGAGCTCCAGAAGAAGAATGACAAGTGGGGCTGATCTGCAGAATCGCCTTCTCTATGCTGCGAAGATCTCCTTCTACTAGTGCCGCGGCTTACCGTTGAAGCATAGCCTTTGAAGAAATGTACAAGAGCGTCTGACTGGTGGGAAGTGAGAACACGTGAGTGGTAGGCTGTTTAGAGCACCGACATCCTTGTTTCTGACTTCCATCTTGCCCCGTTTTCAAGCGAAACCCACAAACATGCCTTCTGAGCATTGCATCCTTCAGGACGTAGCTCATGTCGAGCAGACGCAACCTCAAGCTCAGGTCAAGCTCTGCTCGTCGTGTCATTGTCAACTTTCCCCAGAGTCTATCAGCCTGCTTCATACAGAGGCGGCCATCGTCTGTACCGCGTGCCGAGAACGTATATGCGCCCGCCGGAGCCTTGTCGAGCACCCTGAACGTCAGAAAGACGAGGCCGTACTACAGGTTGAAGACTTTGGTTTGCCAGTCATAGATCATGATGTCCCCATGTGCTTCCGCGCCCCTACGCCGCCTCCTGCAGTCTCCCCATTTTCGCATTCTCTTGTGTCCCCTTCATCTCCCATACCAATTCCCCACCACCGGCTGCAATGTTCACCTCCAACAACTCCAACCGCTTCACCAGATAGTCACAGCATCCCCGTTCATCCTCCCCCGTCCACATCTCTCGCAGACCCTCACGCAGACATCACACGCCTTCGTGTCCGCTCTCACAGCCAAGATTGTTTGTTTCCCGGAGCACAATTCTCAGGAACCCAGAAGAGTGGCAGGAGCAGTTATGAAGTCTCGGTCACCATCGTCGTAGGTCCTCATAACGGCGATATCTTGCAATCGGCTGAAAATATCTGTTTAGGACGTCGATTTTACATCCTCTTTCCTTTGTGGTTACCTTCGTATCCGTGGTCTCACTGACGATTGGCCTGAACTTACTACGTACTTCGACGCCCAAATAATTGGGTCACGCTACGGCTTCCTTACCGATGACTGGGGTGCCAATGAGCAGGAGGACATGACCCATTGGGCCCGCTTTCCTGCCTTCCAGAAGATTAGACAAGAAATCCGCGGTCCGCGTCACACCATCAGAGACCGAGACCGTGATTGTGTTTTTATGCGGTGGAAAGAACGTTTTCTAGTACCTGATCATAGAGTGAGAGATATCAATGGGGCGAGCTTTGCCGGTGAGTAACATTAATTTCTTCTGTCATTCTTCTTACATGGATGCTGATATCTTGTTACAAGGCTTTTACTACGTCTGTGTAGAGTTTAATCCACAGAACGGATCAAATGTAACGACTACGCGTACGCAAGATGAGCTACCACTAACGACCAACGACACAATGTTTTCAAAACCTGATACTGCCTCTCCACAACCCCCACCACCTGTTTCCAATTCGTCAGACTCATACACTCAGTGGACCGATGAAGCTTCGGAAGACGATTCACGGCATCAGACGGCAAGTATGAGTGGCTTCTATTTCCATCAAAACTCCGAGCCGTGAGTGCTCATCGCATCCTATGAAGTTAATGGCTGACATTCTTCTAGGTATCAGCAGCTTTCATTGCGCCATGTCCCTCAAGAATCCAGGGGATCATTCGAGTTCCGCTGAACCTGTAATTTTTCTGGCAAGATATCCTCCGCATCTTGTCGTTGTTGTATGTTAGCACTACTTTTCCTTGACTGGCCCCCAACTCTACGTTCTACTACTACTTTGTCTTGCCACTTCCCATCTCTGTTTGGACCTGTTGTGTGTATAACCGTACAATAGTGTGATATAACATCATAGTTCTGATTGTTATCAGACCCCTTACTTAAATAACGCGTCTGGGCGCTGTACTTGTGGCGAGTAGTGGGGTTACGCAGCGACTTCGGCGCCTCATACAGCCATATACCAGGCTTTGCCGCTCAGAGCTAAGTATATTCAGCTTTCTATTTGTGATCGATCTTATCATCCGTCCCGCATGAAATCACTCGTACTCCTGAGTTGACTCAATCGAGACTCTTTGTAGCAATCTACAACAACTCTCAATGATCCATTTCAAATGATTAGGTCCCATCCGTATAAATGATGTACAGACCTCCCAACCGGTGGCAGAATGCCAAGGCAGTGTTCTGTGGCAAGCTTTCGGGAGGCCACGGTTGCTGGCGTGGCGCCGTAGGCAGCGCTTATTGCTCTCATGAAGACGCTGGGCTCGCGTATTGCAAACCTGGGGTTGCCGAAGGCTGATTCTGCTGTAAGTTGGCAAATGATGTGAAAGTATCTTACCTGGAGAACTAGCAGCGACAAATGTTCTTCAAGCTCAAGCTGATAGGAATAACGTATCGGAGTTTGGCTTTCTACCATGACAGATTCCGTACGAATGCTCTTTTAGTTGGGAACACGAAGACACGCAGAAGCGTGAAACGCTTGTCGTTGTGACAGCAGATTGGGCCATTCCTGTGCCTTCCATGACGATGTACACGTGCTCCCAAGCTTTTGATTGTGATTCGGTTTCCTATTGATCAAGATATATCCGGTCTTTCAGGCTATATGTTCTGTCCCGATTAAGATTTTCCTCATTGTCCGCAGCTTCGTCCCCTTTGAGAATCCGCGAAAGAACAGCTGCCATTTACTGCATGGTTACGTTGGTAAAAATGAAGCATCTTGAAAGTTGATATTCGTCCACCATATTAATATGCATGCTGTGCGGACCGGCATTGCAAAGCAACAGAAACGCCAATGCTAAAAAGAGGTGAAAAGAGAGAGAGCAAAGAAAGTCTCTCGAAGGCCATGTCTGTGGGTTGACCCAAACAACGTTGAAGCAAATGGCTCAAAAGTGAACTCCTTTAGAACAAATAGATGTTACCCGTCAAGTTTGGCCAAAAGCAGGGGGTCGCAAATGAACCTGAATAAGATGCGCTCCACGAAGATGCCGGTATTAGATCTCCACCACAAAGAAAATTTGCGAAATCAGACCCGTGACGCAGTCCCATGGCCAGCATCCTCATGGGATAAGGCTAAGACGCAGGCAGAAGTCCGGACAGAATAGGCAAACCAACCGACATAGGGCTAGAAATCTGCTATTCTGACATTTAGAAGTAACTTAGGCGAGGGGTACCATAAGCGTTGTTCAAATTCCCCGAAATAGCTTGAGACCCGAAATGGACGATTAGAAGGTCAACTTTGACTAAGCTCTCAGCCTGCAGGCGAAAGATTAAGTATAATAAGACGGCAACGTACACCTGTGTCGACGAGAGAAAACAAACCCGTGCAGATGCAAATGATCAAAATGTGAGGTTGAATACAATTGTTGAACATACCCGTCTTGTTATGATTTTCTCAGGCTGGACTTATAGAAGATCCATTAAATTGTGAATAGACGACCAGAGCCATGGCTCGACCCTATGGCATCTTGTGGGATACAATGTCGAGTGGATATTGGGAGACATAGTAATTCTCGGCGACCATGTCACCAACACACTGTGTACGCACATGTTGCTCAGAAATAGAAGGAAAACATACCTGTATTCCAGAAGAAGCTCATGTTAGTCCAGGCGATCCACGTACTCCTGATCGATACTGTTCAACAAGGTTTATGAGAGTAGTGATATAACTGAGGCAAATGGGCGAGTCAGCTGTTGCATGTTACAAAAACGCGATGGGGGCCACCGTGAGTCATTTGCAACGCTTCTCGGTGAATAAAGGCGCCTATTATGCGTCAGAATCATGGAAAGCCAGAAGGATGGTAGAGCCTCGTGTAGCTCACTAGGAATAACCAGTTAGGGAAAGGTTCCTTTTTCATCACTTGGATACCGATACTTGAAGTTTGCTCAAGTCATGAATGCATGACTTCCTTGTCCTACTATTTAGTATGGTCAAAAATATGACTAGTTTCGAAGCCATCGGTACGAGAATTATAAACATCGTAAAGTGGCCAAGAAAAAGAATGTTGGACGCTCGCTTACATAAGCTCGGTTTGCTTCAACATGTCGCTCGCCGATGCACTTGCGTTTCCCCCAGCACGCCCACTACCTTCCAAGTTACCAGTCATAGACCCAGCTCTTCTGGGGGATTCACAAGATGTAGAATTGACGCCAGCCGAGGATTCACAAGGGGAAGTGGAGGCGAAGGAAGAACCTGAGGACCAAGACATGGGTGATTTGTTCGGTGATGATGCGTATGTTATTGTCGTACACGCTTCAGTCCAGCCGATATCTGAAACCCTCACTTGAATAGTGCTGGAACGCCTCAGCCAGGCGAAGCAGTAGATGATGATGGACTGACCTCGCCTGAACGACGGCAACGGAAAGCGATGGAATATGAAGAGGACGATCAGGAAGAACCGCCCGAATTGCAGTTACGAGATGCATCGGTCCAAATACCTAATATACCTGTTCCAAAAAGCTCGGACGACAATGTGAGTACACAGCAGTCTTTTATCTGTCTAAGCATTGATCTGTGGCACAGTATTGGGTTATTCGCATGCCCAACTTCGTTAAGCTTGATTCGAAACCTTTTCACCCAGAAACGTATGTCGGTCCCGAGCAGGACGAAGATGATGCCACTCAACAACAGATGGACGTACTTAAGGAGCGCAGCTTAAGCATAAAGCTAGAGGTCGAGAATACCGTACGATGGAGATGGGTGAAGGGAGAGAACGGGGAGGACGTACGTTTTCATTTTACTCCCCCGATGCTAATGATCTGCAACTCACCGTCCTATAGCGAAAACAATCCAACAGTCGGATTATTCGATGGTCGGATGGCTCACTCAGTCTGCAGCTAGGCAAAGAACTGTTTGACGTCAACCACAACATCGATACGTCTGCCACTATGTCGCGTTCCGCACTCGGGGGAGCCTCTAGTTCCCAATCCCAATCCCAATCCCAATCTCTGAGCCAGTCTCTCATCCCCCCTCCAGCCCAAACACATCCACTACGTTCCCATGGCCTCACATACCTTGTAGCCCAGCACAAACGCGCTGAGGTCTTGCAGGCCGAGAAACTTATTACAGGACATCTCACGCTTCGGCCAACAGGTATGCAGTCCGAAACACATCGCAAACTTGTCCGCGCTGTCGGACAAAAACACAACAAGGTTGCGCGACTCAGGATGGCACCGAGCGATCTTGTTAAGAGGGACCCGGACAAGGAACTTGCCGAAATGGCAAAGAATGCAGCCCGTAAACCGCGGAAACCAAGCAGGAAGGCAGAGGATGGATTGGTCACACCGAGGAAAAGGAGAGCTGGTGGTGCGAAAAAATCCCGCGAGCAGGTATGGAGCGATGATGATGGAGAGGCGTTTATGGGGAGCGATGACGAGTCGGAGGACGGACTTGATGGAAGGAGAAAGGTTAAGAAGGAATCTGCGCCAGATGAGTTGAAGAAGGGACCTGGAGAATACCAGACAGACGATTTCGTCGTTTCAGACGAGGAAGACGACGAATACGACGGCATGAAGGGAAGCAAGAAACAACCTAATGATGAAGAAGATGAGAAGGACTCCTTAGACGAGGCTGAAGCCAAGATCGCGAAGCGGGAGTCCAAAAAACGCAAAAAAGCACATGTGAAGGAGGAGGACGCTGTCGTACCGAAAGAAGAGCCAGAGGAAGACACGGACGATAAAATGGAGGTTGAATCTGAAGAAGACGACCAGGAGGTTGGTATTCGTAGGCCCCCAACAGGAGGACGTCGGAGACGAGTTGCAGTTGAGGAGGAGGATGAGGAGTAGGAGATGTGATCCACTAGCAGGTGCATTGGCAGTGAATTCAGATCTATGATAGGTGTGCCTATCTCCTGAATTGCTGTTGCAATGTATTTCTGCCTACGAGGCCTCGCACTGTTATGTGGTGTAAACTTTCAGATGACCGTGAGTGTATTTGAGAAGTGAAAATCCCTTCGTGTGGCGTATTTGGCAAACGCCTTCCGGCCTGTTTAATCTTCCCACCCTCCTGTTCTGTTGAATGAGCGTTGTCCAGAGCTCTGGAATGGATATCCTGGATCATGTACAGTGTCAATGCACAAATAAATTCGAGATCGAGTAAATATATACACTGCGGACTAACTTGTCTACGATCTATAGAAGTTGTCGAAGACATCGGTGAGAACATGTTTGACCTTGATGCTGTTAGTGAGTGTCCTGTGAATGAACTAAGAATGAACCAAGAATGAACCGAATCACTCGGTTTGGGAGAGTATTTACTATGTTTACGCTCCCTGCCTGAAACAGGCTGTAGGTCTCCAGGAGACATATCTCTTCAACATCTGATCTTAGTCAGAATAACAATTTCCCGACAACTGACATCAATCATGGTGAGTGCTGAGTGAGTACGGAGTACTCACTGGTGTGCGGAAGTTGTTGCAGCAATTGGGTGGGTACTTGATGTATCAGGCTCCACCACTGCCATGGATGCTAATCCGAATCAACACTGGCAGGCCATCTAAAAGCAACTGAGGCACAATTGCCCTCACTGCTGACACATAGCGACCAGTACTACTATTGTTGCGTTGGCCTGCATGATACATGGTCAGATAATCAATAGCCACACATTGAAGTCCACAAATAAGACCTTGATTGCACCCTGATTAATGCCGACACGACGCTGGTGTTCACGGTGCAGAAGAGCTATAAATTATCCGTTGTCACAAAGTGAATGCTGTCTTCTTGCTACGATTATAAGGGCCCGGGTATTCGTTCCCAGAATCGGAATTCATTCGTGCACCAGCGGGTAAGTGATCTATTCGATGCAAGCACATCCGAATAGCTATCGAAAACTTGTGGCCACGATGCAATGGTACGTCGGTCGGCTGCGATGTAGAACTCGCAGGTCGTCGCTCACGATGTTTTGCTATAAGCAGTCCCCGACCCATGATGAAACCTGGACGCTCAAGTGATCTGTAAACCCACAACGCCCGTACAGCACTGCGGCCCTAACTGTTATCGAGATAAGTAATTCTTCGGCTGAGCGTCAGGAGGTACAGGCGTATGGATCAAAAGCAATCCTTGTACCGATACAACGCTAACTACTAGTAGAGTGAGTTGAGAGAGAGAGAGAGAGAGAGAGAGAGAGAGAGAGAGAGAGTACCAATTAGAGTGCTCGAAGCGCTAGGCGCTTATGGTGCACTTAAACTACGTGGGAAATACAAGGCCTGCCCTCATGTAGCTAAATGACAAAGAAATTATGAAATTGCGTATGCAGATGCCTGGCCAGCTTAGTGGCTGGCGACACGGTTCTAAACCTATCGCCCTTTTTAGATCGTTGCATCTATGGACCTATGCCTCTTGCTGCGTAGGGATCCCGCCGTTGGTCCTCCAACGGCAGTCAAAACTCCCCGTATCACCAGCATCTGCGTTACGCGGGCATCACAACAAAAAGAAGCGGGACACAGAGAGCGTCTGGAGTAGGGCAGGGTAGAGAGGGGCAGGCACTGTGAGTCACAGAGGGCAGAGGAGAAAATCCGCTCAGTTCGACTGGAGTATTGGCCGGGGAGGCGCATTGGGTAACAGGTACCCATGGTGTGGTTGGGGTCCGGCTGGATGCGAGAGCCAGGAGGGGGATCTCTGTGAAGCTGCGAGTCAGCAGTTTAGCACTACAGTCATAAGAGTGGGAAACAGTTAGCGTTGTTGTTCTAGATCAAGATAGGTGTAATCTCGAAAGCGCCCGGTGGCCTGTATGAACTTCAGGGTGTGCGGTAAGGTCTTGGGATCGCCCAGTAGTCTAGGAATGGAGTGGGCCGCTTTACCGAGTTTCTGCCGCAGGATGCGCCGCTGGGGCCCGTATTTGGTGCAGTGTATCAGAAGGTGTGACACAGTTTCTGGTTGGCGGCAGGTATCGCAGAGTGCAGTGTCCACTGCCTTGATCTTCTTTAGGAACGCATGGAGCGCTACATGCCCTGTCCGAAGCTGTACGATGATGCTGGCAGCACGACGGGGGAGCCGATTAAGAGTCCTGTAGAGCTGGCGATGCGGCAGTGTAGAGTCAACCCTCGAGAACTTCGGGAACCTGGGTGATTTCATCTATGCTGTTCTCCATCTAGGCAGCACCATTAGTTTCCTGTGGGCCTTGATAGCGGATGTGCTAGCTGGGAGCTTGATACACTCTAGTTACCCAACCGAAATACAGCAATTTGAGCCTTGTCTGAGGTCTTGGAGTGATGAAAGACAGCCGAAGCTCCGCCTCAACATCGGCTCGCTTATAGGCGCCGAGATGGTGCGCAGTGCACCGCAACCAGTTTCTCAAGCCCTCTCGAGGCTCAATAACGACCAGCAGACATGTCATACGACCCATTCGCTGCACATTCGCAGCACCAGCACCAGCAGTCGTCCTACCACGACAGCGCGGACTATGACCCTTACGGCCAGTCGGCGCCGCAGCCACACCCGTCATACGACCCTCACCCTGCACCATACAAGGGCGAGGACCCGCTTCCATCTCGCACTATGGGTGCACCCATGGAAGATAAGGAATTCGATCCATTTCAGCCGCCACCAAAGTGAGCATGCAGGTAGGGATTGTAGCATTCCGTACTCATCGTATGTTGTGCTAGGTCGACAGGCGACTTGCGTATGTGGAGATATGATAACCACGGTAATCTATGGACCAAGGTAAATTCGTCGTCTCACAGGTATTGATTGGACATTGACGGCCTGCTAGGGTGGACGAGGTCGGTGCATTGGAAGATTCTGCTGTTGCACCATCATGGTTGTCCTTCTTCTCTTCGTCAGCATCGTCCTTACGCTCGCCGTTGTAGGTTTAATCTCTTTTGTTTTACGGAAATGTGCTCAACGTCCGATG
>QFFB01001728.1:2894-16367 GCA_003316465.1 Ramaria cf. rubripermanens
GGGGGGGGGGGGGGGGGGGAGCTAGGGTATTATTCATATGGCCACTAATGAGAGGACTGTGATACTTATGGGATTTCAGAGGACAAGACTTTGGGGAATGGAGGGTTCTTGTCCCAGACATCCTCTTGGCCTTCCTAGTAGGATTTGACAATCTCCATGATGGCATCAGCTGGAGAAGGGACCAGACATTGCCACACACAGGTGGGACTATATGGCAGTGTGCTCCAAGCGGCATCATTTTGGGTCAAGAAAGGATTGTTTCACTCCTGCTCAAGCACTGGGCAGATGTCAACACCAAAAGCAGGCTATTTGGTAGGCACTACAGGCATTGGCATTACATGGTCAGTGTGCTATCATTTGGTCCCTGCTAGAATTTGGAGCAACATGAATTCACAAGGGGTGTATGGTAGCATGCTGTAGATGGCATCATAGGCAGGTCATGAGAGCATGGTTCAGTTATTGCTGGAGAATGGGGTAGACATGACTGCACAAGGTGGAATGGTTGGCAGCACATTGCAGATGGCATTATTGAGGGGTCAAAAAGGCATTGTTATGCTGGACAACACACCATCCAGTTTTACTGCTACTATTGTGATTGCCTTGACTGGTACTCATCAATTCTGAGAGAGCATGACAGTCAAGTAAAGCACTGTTGCACCTGGAACTGCATGACTGTCGCTGTCAGTGCATGGTGCTGTGTGTTATGATTAACAGAATTTATTGATTGATGACAGTATATCGCACACATCACACTTATCCTGTGGGTATGCGCGGCTACAATACAGGGATGTGTCATGCTACATGTACTCACCGATCCAATCACCTTCCCTTATCCAATACTGGCCACATTCACTGTTGTTCATTCTCCCCCACTCCCCATCTGTCCAATCACACACTCCGCATCACCATGGCCATCTTTTCAGTTGTGTAGATACATGTCATGCAGGTAATAAATTCATTCCACTCAACCACTCTGCCCCAGCTCCACACCCGAGATACACACATGCAACCATTCCCCATCTTTTATTTATCCTGCCACAATCTTCGTCCGTATATCTTAATACAGTTAGTCCAGTTACTGAACTGTATAAGTAACTACTTTTCAGATACAAATAATCACTACAATTTGTTATTCCAATCATTCATGTCATGCAAGTGCTGTATCTGCTAGACTAGTCCCTGTGCCCTTTCTAGGTAACATAGCACTACTGGACCCTGTTGATCCATATCATAACTCAATTCCCTATATATCTACTGACACATACATGCACTTGAATTACCTGTGTACTCATACTGAACTGAATCTCCTTCACACCACTTGAGCTCAACAGTCCAGCCCAACGCCTATGTCACTCAAACACCGGAACAGCTCAATACACTCAGAGTGAACTATAAATACACATACACGTATTTACTTCACAAGACTGTGTGCCCTGTGTGACCATTGCTGGCAGCACATCCAGTGCTGTGTGATGTCACTATCATTGTATCACAGTCACTAGGTGTCACTGGCAATGCATGCTCATCCCTAATTAATAATGATTTTTGAGCTAAGGAAATTCTCACAATACATGAAGTCTCATTCAAATTCCAAGCCACTATTTTTTTTGATATTTATATGTTTTTATTTTTTAATTAAAGAAGAAAAGCTTAGAATGATTTTATTTCTTTTGTTGTAAATGTGGCACTAGGCATGATGTGTGTATTGATTGATCAGGAGTGATGTAACACATAGATCAGTGATGATTTTGATGATGTACCAATAACTTGGCTCAGGGGTACTGGCATTTTAAAGGTGGATCGTCAGTCCAACAAAGATAGTCTCAAGGTGTGGTAGTAAATCAAAGGAATAAGTAACTAGTCTAATGTAACCAGTTTGTGAGTCATAGCAATTGTTAGAGAAAAAGATAAGGAATTTTGAAAGGCAAGTCTGAATGCCTTGAGCTTTTATGTGTATCAAGAAAGATATGATTTTTGGCTGAGGTGTATTATACAGGAATATAATAGTACTTATACAAGAAGAACCATGGGTGGTTTTGGGAATGCTAACAATAGAGATGGAGTCTTGGAATATTGGTAACTAAGGGGATGGAAATATTATACTATCTGTGGAGCACATAGTGCCGAATTTTGTTTGGATAGTAAAATAAAATCTGGAAAATAATCAGTCATTAGGGAGAAGAAAATAGTGAATGGGGGGATTGGAAATATAATTTTCAATGACAAGTAAGAAAATATAACCAAGAAAAATGTTTGTTCCTTTGACATAACAATGAAAAAGCTGCTCCTTCCATTTTCTATTCCATATGTGATCCAATACATGTGGAATGTTTGGTATGATCCTTGATTCAAATCCTGTGATCCTATTACCTCTGTACAACCTTCTATAGTCATAACGTTCCTTTTCATTCTATTTTATTATCCCAGTGGTTCAGGTGCTTGCTCACCGTGTAACCAGGCTAATTGATCATCAGTGACATGTGCAGGGTAATCATGTACATCACCCGCCTTGCTTGTACTCATGATGTCATAGCGTATCTATGACTCACACATGAGGGCCAAGACATCAGAGGATGATGTCTCATAGTTTTATCCTTGAATATAATAAACAGAACTCTTTCAAAATGTTATTCCCAGCTTTTTATGGCTGAGAGAAAAGAGGAAAAGGTAAAAAGATGACTTCACAATATTTCTACAATATTTTATCACAACATATTTATGCAAATTCTTGACAATTTTCCAAACCAAGAAATTTTCAGGAAATCTTTGAGAGACTGTGAATTTCCTGCTCCTAGAAACTGAATATTTGATATAATTTCTGGTGTCAGGAATTTTTAGAGAAATGCAAAATTTCTTCAAGATTTCAGGGAAAGATTTTCATAATTTCCTAATGTTTTGCTATACCAGAAAACTGTGAAAAATTTTAGAATTTACTCCTGATTTCTTTAGATAGGAAATCATAGTGAAACTGAAAGTTTCTAGTGGCAGTTTCCTGATGATTTCCTGGGTCATATTTTTACAATTTATATACACATTCCTGAACATGGGAAACTCTTGTGAAACATTGAATTTCCCCTAAATTTTCCATCTTAGACAACTCTCAAGAAACATGGAATTTTCCTGAGAATTCTCCAATGGGTTTCCTGACTTCAGAAAATTTCCCAGGCCTCCAGTGTAATGCCATTATCCCAAGTGGCTTTGAGGAGTTGATGTGCCTGGTACTCTGTAGAAATTGAGCACAAATCTTTGTCTATGGTATCAAGTTGACAAGCCTGTGGTTCCTCATTGACCCAAGGCTGACATCAAGGCTTGAGCAAAAAAAACAGGGTAAGTCTCGTTAAAGTAGACTAACCAGCCATTTTGCACTGCCAATGCACATGGCCCCGAACTGATCGGCAGTCACCGTGGGGGAGCAAAATAGTAGGATGGCACAAGACTTAGAATTGGAAGTGAAACTCGAAGCTCGCATTGACTTAGTTGACGATGGTCGACTTTGGGCTGTATGGAATTAGAGCTGGAAGACATCGATTTGGGCCGTGAGGTACTGCAAAAGAAGACAAGCTTAAGGCTACTGTGATCCATGCCTGCTCTTTTGATAAAGGAATATTCATGTCTTGAGGCATCTATATTATTAATAGCGTGCGTTTCCAGCATGGACCACGATCAGCTTCTCTGTAACCCTATAACGCCCATCGCGGCTCTTGTAAAGGGTTTGAGAACATTTCTGATGGTGATTTGATGATAATATCCACGTCATTGCGGTAGATGGACACATTTAACTCACTAAGTTGAGATCCCACCTCAGGGCTGGGTGGCTGAATACGCGGCTAAAATTTCGGCAAAGGCGCTCCTATGATCTTCTACGGAATCGCAAAACTACTAATCGCCATAGGTCACTAGCATAGGACAAGCACATGATAATGACTGAAGATAGGTACGAAACTTTGAAGCAGTTTCGAGTGCGTACCGGGTGTGCCGGGTGACACATGGGGGGTTGCCGCTATCCCTTGGGAAAGCAACCCTCCAATTTCAGAAGCTGCTCCCAAAAAAAAATTGTGTGAGCTCAAAAACCATTCCAAAAATCGTAAAAATATTTTAACATACTTATCTATTGGATGCAGATAAAATTCCTAACGTTTTTTTCGGTAACACTAATTTTGCATTCTTTACATGCATGACGAGATTCTATTTCAATCTCAGCCTTTTGTGGTGTCACTGACAAATACCCACACTTCAAACCCGATGAGGTTTTCAATATAATGCTATTATATCTACAAATATTTTTATAATTTTTGAATACTTGTTGAACTCACACGAAATGCTTATTGCGAAGCAAGTTTTTTTGGAGGGTTGCTTTTCCCACGGGGGTTTGCTGGATAGAATTATCTGAATGTCCCGATGTAGGTTCGGCGCAAGCTCCGCCTCATCTCCCGGTTCAAACAGCCCGCAACATATCGATTATGATCTAGGTTGGGGTCAACCCTTTCCCGAAGGTACACGGAGTTTGCTCTTTGGTCGGAGATGGCAGGTTGTTCCGAATTTAGTTCTGATGTAGAACACCCTCCAATCTTAGCAATAAGCATCTCTAAATTTATCTTCGTATGGTCATTTCTGTTGATAATACGATAACGTGGAGTACTTCCCGGGACGATTAAATTATAGATAGTAGCAGACCATCGCTCTCGAGAACCAGACTAGGAGCCCCCTCTGCGCTTATGTTACAAACAGCGATCTTTGCGCTCTTTATTCTGTCAGCAGGCATCTTGCTCCGATGGTCTCGCGGGTCCTCACTGGTGGACCTACCAGGCCCACACGCTACGTCATGGATTATAGGTTAGTTCATAACTTTCTACACACCGTATTCATTGTGATTAAAAGTTTCACCAGGGAATCAGGCCGAGCTCTTGCAGTCGGACGCAGGAATGGCTAATCGTCGGTGGAGCGAAAAATTTGGAAGTGTTTATCGCTTCAAGAGCTGTTTTGGGGTGAAGCTTGCCTTCAAGTCTTGTTGGTGCTGCTATAATTGAAAGGGTATAGGTGGGATGGTTGATGATAAACGACCCCAAGGCTATTGCACATGTCTTGCAAGGCCAAACAACGATCTATCATTTAGAAGAATCGTTGCGAGAGTTCCTTCGACTGGTCACCGGTTCGTTGATTCACGGAAATCTCACTAGCCATCTCATTCTTCTCTTCAGGCAAAGGCATTATCTATGCCGATGGTGCGATTACGCTGGAAAATGCTGAATTGTTTCGATAACTGCACTCATAGGTGCCGACCACGCACGACAGAGGAGGCTGCTACAGCCCTCCTTCAGTACACAGTTTGTCAAAGGACTTGTGCCACAATTCGCGGGTTGTGCTTCTCGGGTTAGTTGTTGTGAATTTGAAGGTGTCCTTCCACATGTTTTTCTCTGATATGCTGTATTTCTGAAGTTAGCGCTGGCTTGGGAACGATTGCTATCCCAAAACAGTTATTGCGCAGTCGAAGTTAACATGTACGAATGGGCGGAGCGCCTGACTATGGAAGCTATTGGTCAAAGTGGGTTCAAATTACACTGTGCCTGCTTTGTTCCCAAGCCAATCTTCCGCAAGCGGCCTTTGGTGTGCGGTTTGGTGCTATCGAAGGGGAGAAACATGAATTAGCTCAGTAAGTCATGCGAAGTATCACCTGTGGGTTGTAGAAGGTACGACGGAGACCTTAGGGCGTATCATGGATTCATTAGCACGGCATTTTCCCGACCTACCAAATTTTTCATCGTTCTGCAGGCCCTCGTACTCCATATACCGTCCTGGCTTCTATTTCTTACTGATCGTCTCCCCGTAAAACGTATCCAAACTTTGAGAGCCGCTCGAAGGAGCAGCCTCGAGTTTGCAAGAACCTTAATTCGAGAGAAGCGACATCAGGAAGACTACAGGATGGAGGACCGCGATATATTAAGTATTCTGAGTAAGTCTATACTACTTTGTCCCCCCTGAAGGACATGCTAATTATAATTTTTTTCGCAGCGAAAGCCGGTGAAGAGGATGCCGTGGGGAAATTCACTCGTATGTCAGAAGAAGAAATATACGCCCAGCTCACGTAGGTCATCCTCTTTCACTGTTCTCCTGGTTAATCACCTAGCTATTGAAAGGACATTTTTTGTTGCCGGATGTGAGCGGTTGTCATACCACTAACAGGTGTTCTCATATGACACATCTAGATGAGACGTCCTGCAACACGTTAACTTTTGCCATCTACGAAATTGCCCGCAATGCTGACGTTCAAGCGCGTCTGTATGCGGATGTCTCCGAAGTGCTCCGTCAGTTATCAGATGGTGACACCATGGAGTATCATGCCCTTGAGCAGATGCCTTACCTTCAAGCCGTCATCAAAGAAACACTCAGGCTCCATGCCGTTGTCGCTCATGGGATCTTCAAAGCCGGAAAGGATAACGTAATTCCCTTATCTATACCCATTACTACGCAGAGGGGAACGATTGATTCCGTACCAGTGCAGGCAGGGCAACGTGTTGTATTTATCCCATTTAATGTCTGAGTGGCTTCCCAGAACTGACTCGTCGAGCAGTTTCTATCCTTCGATGGCGTAAACAGGTCCCGTCATGTCTGGGGACCCGATGCAGGAGATTTCAAGCCCGAACGGTGGCTCGACGGTCATATAGATCATCCCTCACATGATACTCGGTGTGGTGGGCCATACGGAAATCTGTTGGTTTCTCAAAATCTCAAATGTCCAATGTGCTCATCTGTATATTCAGAGCTACTTTTGGAGGAGGCCCGAAGACATGCCTCGCGTGGGTGTTTCTCCAGTGTCCTGCGTCCGCTTAATACTGCTTATATAGTAATCTACAAATCAGATGGCGTTTCGCGTAGGTGATTTATTTCTCGTATATTGTCGCAATTTTAATCATAGCCGAGATAGCGTTATTGAGTTAGAAACATTTGTTGCTATATTCGTGAGCAGGTTTCACCTCAAAATTGCTCCCGGCTTTTCCTTGAGGAGGGAGGGTTGCCACATAGTCGTCGTGAGTCAGTGTTGGGGTTAAGTTGTGCATACTCGCTGAGTCTTTCATAGACCCCTACAGGGAAAGGACAAGAAGCTCGAGGACCATGGATGCCATTGTTGATAGAATCTCGTTTGGTGCAGGCTACGTCAGGAGCTCCCAAAGATTTTGCCTTGTGCAGCTGATATGAACTTGATATATTGGAACTTGTATTGAAAACCCCATCTCTTGTCATCTCCAGAAGTACTGCTTAATGCCCGAACTTACGGAGCGAGATGGGGTCTACTTTAAGGCTCATCACATGCTGTAGAGGAACTTGGATTAAGCATTGAGTCGTATTGAGAACGGACATGGAACTGCCCGGAACAGGGTGCATTAAATCATAGGAATGATGTGTTTTCTTGGCTCAGAGGTATACAATTTCAACTAAATTTCAATCCCCTGAGAGAGAGAAGTGAAAAAGAATAAGTTGCTACCCTGACTTCTGCCAAGCTTTTGTGTTCCTACCTATAATCCTTCTCTTTCCTAAACAGTTAGTCTTTGTGGCATTGTTAGATCCCTGAGATCTAACACCGAGACTCCGAACCTTCAGACCTCTGAACCCTGAACTAACTATTATATTCTGTTTTAGTTCTTGTTGTTTGCCTCTTAAAGTATAATCCTCATTCACAACCCAAAGTAGAATACTTGTGCCTCACTCGATCTGAACCTCCAACCCTATTCTGAACTCCGATTATTATTTGACTCTTATATCTGTCTTGTTCTACATTTATGTCTTTCTTGTTATATGTTCTTAGGATACAATTAGGTTACGAGGTATTAATAGTCCTCCAATCTTGTATCCGCTTCTTTAGTTTGAATATCGACTTATTTCCTCGTTACTAACTTCCAGTCTTCTTGCATCACTATCTCCGTAGTTAGATACTACTAATGATACTCCCAAGTTTGAACCTCCAGGTAACCTCCAAACCTCCAATCTCCGAAATTAGGGACTGAACGATAGTAGGTGGTGCAACCCATAAGTTGAAGCCAAGTCCCTACTCCCCTTGCATTACTTCAAAGTCCAACCTCTGAAGTTCCAGGTAACATCTGTGAACTTAACAGGCATCCTAATTAGATATTATTTAATATTTGGTTACTTCCAGATTCTGGTTCCTAATGGCTGAGCATAATATAATGACCAACATATCCTCCCTATTCCAATTTACTAAGCCCCAGGATTTGGGAATGAAATGTCTGCCCCAGTATAGCTACACTCTTTGTACATTATTTTTTGAACAAGTGTTTTCTGTCCCTGCAACTGTGTGATCAATTTTGGGCTATTAACCTATCTGTTTGCTGAGTCATGTGATAGTCAGTCACATCTATACCAAATTTTGCTTTTTCATTTCACCAACTGTTTTAATTCAAATTCACATGTTGGATTGTAATAGATTATATATTTTATTATTAGCTGGTGTGGCCATTTCTTCACAAGCTATCTTTGTTATAGTAAGAGTGTTCAATCACTTTCAAAATCACATAACCTTTTGATACAATTGAGCATGCCAGCATGGGTAAAAATATGGTGTAGGTGATTGTTAAGATTATAGACGGTTGTGCTAAATGAATTTATATTTACATAAATATATTTCTCTCCTTTATTTATTTATCCTCAGTTCCAGAAGGCTGGGGACTGTTATGATCCAGTCCCTTGCAGATCTCCAGTAACCACATCTGGTGGTTAACCCTGTCCCAAGCCCATACCCTATGTCTGACCTTATCTAAGCTATCACTGACTCACTCACCGCCTATACCACGAAATACTGCAAACGGCCACACTGAGTCCCTCAATACTATTCAACCTCCTATTCCACCCCATTCTGCTTTCAAGCAGATGTGCAATGAGGAAGGTGAATGTCTATACCCACTGGGGTATGGTCCGGGCACATTTTCTGAGTCATCCCTTCTCCCATTGATTCTTGAATCCTCTACTTCACTGGCTGAGATACCCAAGAAAATGGAAAGTGAACCCATTTGACCAAAAACAGTGTCTATAGAAGACCCACTTCCATTCACATCTTCACCACCCAACCCACCACCAGCCATGTGACCCACACCCTACATCAGTCTCATTGGTGCTGCTGCCTTCACATTGTTGATGAAGCAGGGTGAAGATACCTATACCCTGAACATGCATCCTGCAGCCCTGGAACCCACTTTGCTGCATGCAGTGGGTAATGATCCTGCCCCAACCACTTCACTGCACAAGAAACAACTACTGGAAGATGAACAGGAAATGTTTAAAACAGTAGTCCCAGAGGAGTATCATGACTTCCTTGACATCTTTTCGCATGCTAAAGCCAAATCCTTACCCCCACATCACACATACAATCACATGATTGATATTGAAAATGATAGGCAGCTTCCTCATAAACCCATCTACCCTCTCTCCAACACCAAACTGCAAGCACTTCACAACTACCTGGAAGACATGCTCAGCAAAGGGTTCATTCGCTCTTTGCAGTCCCCAGGAGGTGCCCCTGTGGTATTTGCAAAAAAGAAGGATGGGTTGCTGAGGATGTGCATTGACTATCAAGGGTTGAATTGTATCATGCGAAAGAACAACTGATCCCTCTCATTCCCAACCTTATTGACCAACTTAAAAGTGCGAACATCTAGACCAAGTTCAATCTCCATGCAGGATACAACAATGTTTGCATAGCAGCAGGCCAGGAGTGGAAGACAGCTTTTTGCACTCACTATGGATCTTTCGAATACCTCGTCATGCCATTCGGTCTCACAAATGCTCCTGCTACATTCCAACACTTTATGAATGATATCTTTCAGGACATGGCTGACATCATGTTGTGGTATATCTAGATGATATTGTCATCTTCTCAAAGAACAAAGCCAACCACCAAAAACATGTTCGCCAGGTCCTTGCCCAGTTATGCCAACACCATCTGTTTGTGAAACCTGAGAAATTCCTCTTCCACTCAGATTGGGTCGAATTTCTTGGATTCATCATTTGACCAGCAGGTGTGTGCATGGACAGTGAGAAGACAAAGGTGATTGAGAACTGGCCGCCACCCACAAATCTTAAAGAAGTTCAATTGTTCTTGGGCTTTGCGAACTTCTACCAAAGATTCATCATATCCTTTTTGGACATTGTCATTCCACTTACACATTTGACTAGGAAGGATTCACTGTTCACACGTGGTGACATGCAAAGGATAGCTTTCGCTGCACTCAAAACAGCCTTTTCACAAGCCCCACTCCTCATCAATTTCGACCCAAATAACCCCATTGTCATCAAAACTGATGCCTCTGACTATGCAATTACAGCAATCCTATCCAAAATCACCCCTTCCAATGGAGATATCCACCCAGTAGCATTTGTTTCACATGGCATGGTGTCAAGATTGGAATTTAGGGCAAAGATAGAACGTCAGTGTAATTCCAACATGGGCCTACAGTCACAGTGAATAACCCAAGAGTAGTATGCAATAAATTGTGCATGTCCTCAAGGAAAGCTCACCCCAGTTCAGGTGTTCCTTTCACTGATCTGAACACTCCTGCAAAGTGCTCCAAATAGTGGTCTTAGCGATGCCCCCAAAGGGGGGTGTAGCGAGTAAGATCAAAGGTTCGAGCTCATCATTAGGCACAACTACCAATAAGGGAGTGGGTCATTGCACTTAAGGTTTTTTCTACTAGTAAGAGGTCAAATAACGAGGTAGACATATGATAATTGAACTGGGGAATTATACATGGGGAATTGAAGTACTTATAGTAAAAAGCAAATGCAAGGGGGGACGGATTGAGAGGGGTGAGAGCACTGTGGAGTTAGAGCATGGATTCTGACATGGAGTCAGGGTCAAACAACCTTCATGGGGCATGACGACAGATGGGGTCTGGGAGTGAAACCCGTTGGTTACACTGGGCTTCCATTCATCCTTGGTGACGCTGCACACCACAAGGGGACTGCAAATGATGCGAAATGGGAGTGAATTATTGTGGTACATTGGTGAAGATCATATTTGGTGACCGGTGAATAGGAGTGAGATCGACTATGGAGGTCATGCCAATATTGGCGTGATAGGAGGGGATGCTAGGGAGGCCAATGGAATTTGCTGGACTTGGGATGTGGAAAATAGCAGTCATGACACATGGCACCCATGGAGATGAACTATGAAATGTACAACAAGGAGCTCCTTGCCACCTTTTTAGCATTCAAACAATGGCAAAACTACCTTGAGGGGGCATTGCATGTGATCCTTGTCCTTTCAGACCACAAAAACCTGGAGTATTTTGCAATAACAAAGCAGCTGACTGGCAGACAGGTTCGATAGTCCAAACACTTGTCAGGGTTCAACTACATCATTCACTACCATGTGGGGAGATTCAGTACCAAACCTGACACTTTGACCCATTGAGGTTACATGTACTCTAAAGGGGGGGATGGTGCTTATGCATTAGTGAATCCACACAACTTCCAGTCGATGTTCAAGGCTGGGCAACTTATTCGTGCTATCCTCCTTGACTCTGCATCATTGCTCACATCCATCCAACAGGGGCAATTGACCGACCCTGTGTCCCTGACCCAGATCACTCATCTTCGGATAGGCGAATATGTTCAGTCCTCTGCAAATTCCAAACCCAACCCTTGGTCATTGGGTGAGGATCAGAAGACACTCTTGTACAAAGAGCGAACATATGTTCCCGATCACAATGACATTCAGCTAGACCTCCTGTGTTTGCTGCACGACCATCAGCTTGCAGGTCATTCTGGCATCAGTAAAACGATGAAGAGTATTTGCCAACAGTACCACTGGCCCAAAATGGTGCAATTTGTCACAAATTACATGGTGTCATGTTCTAAATGTCATCATGCTAAGTCCATACATCATAAACCTTTTGGTCCTCTTCACTTCCTCCCTATAACAGTCAGACCATGGGATTCAATTTTGATGGACTTCATCGAGGGCCTTCTATTATCTGATGGCCATGACATGATCCTGGTCATTGTGGACAGGTTAACAAAGATGGCGATATTCATTCCCACATTTTGTGATATTGATGCATCTGAAGTCGCCATGATCTTTCTTTGCTACATATTCACTAAACATGGTACCCCCAGTGACATTATTTCAGATTGAGGGAAGCACTTCACCTCATGATTTTGGACTTCCCTCTGCGAGCTACTGGGCATCAAGGGTAACCTGTCCACTACTTACCACCCTCAGACAGATGGTCAAACCAAACGAGTGAACCAAATCCTCAAACAGTACCTGCAAATATACATCAACTACCAGCAGGACGACTGGGTTCACTTGCTCCCCCCTTGCTGAATTCACATACAACAACACTGCATTTGGCCACTGGGGTTATGCTGTTCTTTGCAAATAAGGGGTTCCATCCGAAGCTTGAAGTATCCCTTACTTATGTCACTTCCAAAAATGCTTATTGGCAGTTGGCAGACCTTAAAAAGTTGCATCAGCACCTTCGAGATCAAATAAAGAAAACAATTACCTAGTACACAACAGCTACAACCCATCGCTAGCTACCAACCCCAACTCTACAAGATGGTGATAAGGTCTGGCTCAACTCATGCAACATTCATACAAAACGCCCTTCGAAGAAGCTGGATCATCACCAATTAGGACCTTATTCTATTACTGCTAAGATCTCTTCGCACACATATCAATTAGGCTTACCACTCAATCTTCATCAGATCCACCCAGTCTTCCATGTATCCCTCCACAAACCTGCAACCATGTCCATAATCACTGGAAGATACCCCAATCCTCTGCCTCCCATTGAGGTGGATTTGGCCAAGAAGTTCCTAGTAGCGAAAATCCTGGACAGCCATATTCACTGAAAACAACTAGAGTACCTAGTGGAGTGGAGTGGCTATGGAGGGACCGCGGATGCCATCTCCTGGGAACCCAAGGCCAATGTCACCAATGCACTGCAGAAACTTTGCAAATTTCATAATTTATATCCACACAAACCAAAAGTCTAGTAAAGTCTCATATACTTTCTTGTACTTATCACCTTGTTGTCTTGTCTTTACTATCACACAAGCCCCACCCTGAAACATTATCTCTTTTAAATTATATAGTTAGAACCACATTTCTCTTATTAGCATTCCTTGCACCATATGATACAGTTTTTTCGCTACTACTTGCACTATTTCTATGTACATCGCCCCATCATGATGAAGAAGTGTCTACATCTGGTCCTATTTATATTTTGTACATGTTTGCTCCCTTCACACCTACAAATAATCCAGCCACTGGAGGATCTCTTTGTGGAGAGTACCCAAGTGCGCCACCTGAATGTGGATGTCACACATAATGCCCACAACTTTGGCCGTCACATCTCGGGAAGTTCACCTGTGTCAAGATTGAATTTCAGAGTAAAGTGTTAGATCCCTGAGATCTAACACCGAATCTCCGAACCTTCGGACCCCCGAACTCCGAAGTAA
>QFFB01001729.1:0-13250 GCA_003316465.1 Ramaria cf. rubripermanens
TGTGGAATGTTATTTGGAGTTGTGGGCTCAAGCATTGAGATGTGGAAGACCAGGTGTACTGCACGCATACTGTCAGGTAGTTTAAGTGTGAATTGTTAAGTTCACGGATGTTACCTGGAACTTTGGAGGTCGGACTTTGAAGCAATACGAGGGGGTAGGGACTTGGCTTCAACTTATAGGTTGCGCCACCTACTATTGTTGGGTAAAGATGCACTAACAGGAATAATACCTATTAGCCTGCACGCAACGGTCCTTCTACCTGGACAGTCTATAATGCAGTCATTTGTGGGTAAAGAGACTACAGCTGTGGGTTGACTAGTATGGAGAACGAGTCATACAACCTGTTCTTCTGGGATATAACGCAGGTGACTTCTTGTGATGATTGCCCTACTTCGTGTGACATATGACGTAGGCTTGTGACGTATGCACGGCAATGTCCTGTGACAAAGCTTCGACTTGGTGCCCTAAACTTGGGACTTGACTTGAACTTGAGTGTAAGACTTAGAGATACTTGACTTGAGAACTGAAGTTTACTTGTTATTGTACTGAGAGACCGAGCCCTATATATACACATCCCCAAGCTACAATGATGTCATGCACTGCGATGGGTTGAGTCATATGATGAGCAAGCAGGTCTGAGTCAGAATGAGTAATGGCGAGAACACAAAACACATAAGGGGAAACAAGGGAGAAATTACAATAGCAAAAGTAAGTGAGAATGTGTCAGATAGGGGTAAAGTATGGTGAATGAGTAATAAAAGATCCAAAAATGAACAAGCATGAGTCATGATGAGAAAAGACTAACTAAAATAGAAACAAGGTGAGTCATTCTGAAATGAAGTGAGTCATGACAAGAACACTATAAATATCCACCAATCATAGTCGTACAAATGGTCCACTTTCTCCAAGATGAGTCATGGGATTAGTCAGCGCAATTGAGTCATAAGAGTGAGGGTGACGAATCAGTAACAGAAATAACTCCTGAGCTTCTCCTTAATCCACTCCCATGATAAAACACGAGGGGGAGACAGTTGTATACGGTCTCGAGTGGTTCTATGATGAAGGTTGAGTCAGATTGACGTGGGAGGGTTGGCTGGGTATGGAGCCCGGAATTCTGCCTTGTATTCTTTCCTTCCTTCATTGTGAATGACCTTGCCCGTGTATCCAAGGAACGTGAACGGCTGCGCATTGTCTTGGAAATACACAGAATCTCCAATGGCATATGATTTCGGAATAGAGGAATGTGATTTCTTCATTGAGAGCCGTGCTGCTTTAGGTGACTGGGGGTAAAGCATGTGATGAAGCTCGGCGTGTCTTTGAATATCTTCTGAATCGAGTGACCATCATGATAATGAGGGTGATGTTGGGGAGTTAAAGGTCTGAAGGGGAATAGAGTTTGAAGCTGCATTGTTGATGGACAGCATGGGGATAACAATGAACTGATAATTGATGGTGTATGGCTGGGTTGTCTGGCTGGGCTGAATTGAGATGATGGAATAAGCTGAAATGAAATAGACGTGTGTGGAGCTTGGAGTTTTTAAAGACTCCTTGGAGTTTGAAGCTTTTTAGATATGTGTCATTCGATTTTCCTTCACTGACATGCTGCTAGAGTCCAATGGGGTGATGCTGCCTTATGCTGACAACTCTATAATATACTCCCAGCTCAAATCAAGGATGAAGTCTCCTGAATGGGTAAACCCAATACCCTTGCGGCACTCCAAACTATGGTGCAAACCATTGATGCCTGCTACTGGGAGTGATGTTCCAAAATCACTTGGGAAGTCACAACCACCAAGTCCAATGACTGACCTGACAAAGGGAAGGCTACAGCAAACACCACCCCAAATACCAACAAGAGGCCTCTGAACACTCTGAAGGCAGGAAACTTTAGTAATCAGTCCAGAGCCTCTGGATCATCTGGACAACCACAACAAACTCCTGACCTCACCTTGAAGCTCAGTAAGGACAGCAAGTTAACGACTCAGGAATGACAACACCATCTTGACAACAACTTGTGTCTGTTCTGTGGAAGGACAGGACATATGGCCAAGGAATGTTCTCAAGCATCTGCCACCACCACGAAGGCATGCACTGCCTCAACTACCAAGGCCACTGAGAAGATGACCCCTGACACTAAGTCCATGCCAGAGTCAAAAAAATCTTGAGCAGCCCTCCAAACCTCACGCCAAAGGAGGACTGTGTTGTAACTCCTGGTGTGACCCCAGTAGTCCAACTCAACACATCTGCTCTTTTTAGTCCGAACTCCTTAACACTTCGCCTAACCTCTGACCTCATTCCAAACACTCCATTTTTGACCCTTGTCAACTCCAGCTCAACACACAGTTTCCTTGAATCTGCCTTCATCTCGGAACACAAGCTCCAAGCATACGACATCACTCCAATCCCGCTCCAACTCTTCAATGGTATGACCAACAATATCATCTATCAAGCTGTCAACCTTCCAATCCATTTTCCTTCCAGGGAACAACACTCTGTGACGTTCTACATCACTTTGTTGGATTCCAGCTGTTCTGCAGTACTAGGACACAACTGGCTCACCCGCTTCAATCTGTTGATTGACTGGGCTTTGGGCAGTATCTCGTTCCATGCTCCATTACAGGCTGAATCTTTGGTACCTATAGAGATAGTAGCTCTAGCTCTAATTTCATCTGAAACTCCGACCCCACTTGTTGCTCCAAAGATCACTATGATCAATGCTGCAGCATTTGCCTGCGTATCCAGAATGGAAGACATGCAAACATTCCAGCTCCTTGTCTCTAGACTGGACAAGCTCAACTCAGATGAAACTCCAGTCAACATGAGCAACATCCTGGAAGAGTACTGTGAAAACATGGATGTCTTTAGCAAGACCAAAGCCAACAAGCTTGCATCCCATCAGCCCTACGATCTCAAAATTGAACTGGAAGAAGGAACAACCCCACTATTCAGTCCAATATATTCCCTCTCCCAGAAAGAACTTAAGACCCTCCGTGAATTCCTGGAAGAACATCTAACCCAGGATTCCATCTGCCCCACTTGGTCCCTGTGCAGTGCTCCAGTGGTCTTTGCCAAGAAAAAGGATGGTTCACTCCACCTATGCTTCAACTTCCAAGGCCTCAACCTAATCACCAAGAAGGACCAATACCCCTTAACTCACATCTCTAATCTCCTAGATACATGTTAAGTTCATGGACATTACCCGGAACTTCGGAGGTCAGAGACTTTGAGGTTGGACTTTGAAGCAATACGAGGGGGTAGGGACTTGGCTTCAACTTATGGGTTGCGCCACCTACTATCATTCGGTCCCTAATCTCGGAGATCAGGGTATCGGAGGTAGTCCGGAGATTTGGGCTTGGAGTTATCACTAATAGTATCTAACTATGGGGATAGTGATACGAGAAGACTGGAGATGCTAACAAGGAAATAAGTCGATATTTGAACTAAAGAACTGGATACAAGTTTGGAGGACTATTAATACCTCGTGAACTAATTGTATCCTAAGAATGTATAACAAGAAAGATATAAGAGGCATATAACAAGTGGAGTTTGGAATAGGGTCTGAGGTTCAGATCGAATGAGGTACAAGTATTCTACTTTGGTTGTGAATAAGAATTATACTTTAAGAGGTAAACAACAAGAACTAAAGTGGAACATAATAGGTACTTCGGAGTTCGGAGGTCTGAAGGTTTGGAGCTTCGGTGTTAGATCTCAGGGATCTAACAATACACCACACAAGGCCTGTATCTATACTAAGATTGACCTCCAACATGCCTACCACCTTGTGCAAATCTGCGAGGGCAACAAATGGAAAACTGTATTCCAAACTTGATACGGATCATTTGAATGGTGTGTTATGCCCTTTGGACTTACCAACAGACCCACTGCTTTTGAACATTTTATGAATAACATCTTTGCTGACATGTTGAATGTATGCATTCTAGTATACCCAGACGACATCCTCATCTACTCCGATGACCTGGAGCAGCACTGAAAGCATGTCCGGGAAGTACTCCGAAGGCTCCAACAACACAATCTGTACGTGTTAAGTTCATGGACGTTACCCGGAACTTCGGAGGTCGGAGACTCGGAGGTCGGACTTCGAAGGTATGCGAGGGGGGTAGGGACTTGGCTTCAACTTATGGGTTGCGCCACCCACTATCGTTTGATCCCTAATTTCGGAGATCGGAGGTTCGGAGGTTCGGAGTTGACTAGAGGCTCGAACTCGGAGGTATCAATAATAGTATCTAACTATAGAGAGGAATGCGAGAAGACTGGAGGTGGTAACGGGGAATTAAGTCGATATTCGAACTAAAGAACTGGATACAAGTTTGGAGGACTATTAATACCTCGTAAACTAATTGTATCCTAAGAACGTATAACAAGAAAGATATAAGAGGCGTATAACAAGTGGAGTTCGGAATAGGGTTGGAGGTTCGGATCGGGGGAGGCACAAGTATTCTACTTTGGGTCGTGAATGAGGATTATACTTTAAGAGGTGAACAACAAGAACTAAAACGGAACATAATAACTACTTCGGAGTTCGGAGGTCCGAAGGTTCGGAGCTTCGGTGTTAGATCTCAGGGATCTAACAGTACGCCTGCACTGACAAGTGCCTTTTCCATGCGGACACCATTGAGTACCTCAGATACATTATGTCTCTGAACAGACTCACGATAGACACCGCGAAGGTGCAAGTTATCCAAGATTGGCCTGAACCAAGAAAGGTCAAGGATATCCAGTCCTTCCTTGGATTTGCCAATTTCTATAGGTGTTTTATTTTCAACTCTTCCGACCTAGTAGTTCCGCTAACACATCTCACCTGGAAAGGTGCTCCGTGGGTCTTCTCTGAAGAATGCTGAGAATCATTCAAAGCACTCAAGAAGGCTTTCACTACTGCTCCGATCCTTCAGCATTGGATACCCAAAGCTCCTCTTATCCTCGAAACCAATGCCTCCAACTATGCCCTCACTGCCATCCTCTCAATAATGTCTCTGAACGACAATGAAGTATATCTGATTGTGTTCCACTCTCAGACCTTTTCCTCTGCAGAATGGAACTACGATGTCCATGATAAAGAAATAATGGCTTTTTTTTTTTTCAAAGCGTTTAATGTCCAGTGATACTACCTCAAAGGATCTCTGAACCCAATCAACATTGTTACTAATCACAAGAACCTGATATACTTTTCAATGATGAAGCTCCTTACATAATGACAAGTCCGATGGTCCAAATACCTGTCTCAATTCAACATGGTCATATACTTCCACCCCAGACATCTTGGAACCAAACCCGACACTTTAACTAGACAATGGGACGTCTACCTTAAAGAGGGGGAAAGCGATTATGCAGCTGTTAATCCACACAACCTTCGACCAGTATTCACCTCTGAACAACTCATCTTGTCACTCCAAGCTACATCACTCTGTGCCTCTGTACTCCGCACAGCCATCACCATGGATATCAACCAACTCCACTCAATATCCAAACCTCTGTCAACTCCAATCTGACCTTAGCAGATCACCTAAGCAACCCAGTAGGACGATGGACCCTCAGCCCCGAAGGACATCTTCTACTAGTCAACTGGATCTAGGTACCGGACAGCAATGATCTCCAACTATGAGTACTACAGTATAAGCATGATCATCCAATCTCTGGACACTTTGGCAAAACTGAACTTTGGAACCAGTCCAACAAGACTACGTCTGACCCAAACTCCGGACTTCCGTTAAGTCCTATGTTAAGTCCTGCACTACATGTATGCACTCAAAGTCACAGAGACATCATCCATATGGCTTGTTAAAGCAACTCCTATTCCAGAACGACCTTGGAATTCTATCTCCCTGGATTTCATCAAGGAGCTTCCTCCTTCCTCCGGATATGATACCATCCTTGTTATCGTTGACCAGCTCTCCAAGCAGTCAATCTTCATTCTGACCTTCAATACAATCACTGCTCCAATTCTAGCCAAGCTGTTTGTCCTCCATGTCTTCTCCAAGCACAGATTTCCTCACACGTGACCTCTGACCAAGGCTCAGAGTTCATGTCCTCCTTCTTCCAATCCCTCAGAAAGGCTCTAGACATGAAGCTCCACTTCACATCAGGATACCACCCTGAAGGCGATGGACAGACTGAATGCACGAACCAATCCCTTGAACAGTACCTCCAAATCTACTGCAACTACCAGCAGGACAACTGGTCTGATCTCCTTCCAATCGCAGAATTCACGTACAACAACTCTCTGAATGCCACCACCAGCACTTCTTCACCAACAAGGGTTACCATCCAAACATCTCCATATATCCAGAATGAGACCTCACTTCCACCAAAGCAAGAGACTTTGCTGTGGATCTTGACAAGCTACACCAACACCTTCAAACCACCATCTCTGAAGCACAGAAACAGTACTCCACCTCCACAGACCGACACCGAACTCCACCTCCAAACTTCCAAGTAGATGATAAGGTCTTTGTTTGGTCCGACCATATCTGAACTACAAGGCCATCAAAGAAGCTTTCAGAGAAGTTCTTAGGCCCCTTCAAGATTATAGCTCAAGTTGGATCCGTGTCCTTTACACTCCAGCTTCAGGACAGCATGCAATCCATCCACCCAGTGTTCTATGTCTCAATGCTCAAAGCCATGACTCCGAACAAGTTTCTGAACCGATCTCTGACACTAGACCCTCTGATCATCATAGATGGAGAACCCGAATATGAGATCTCCGAGATTTTGGACTCTAGTATAGACAAATGACACAAGTGCAAGTTGCTGTACTTGGTCAAATGAGCTGGGTACAAAGGCACAGATGAAGAGACCTCCTGGCTTCCAGCCTCCGAGCTCAGACATGCCTTGGAAGTTACTTCAGACTTTCACCAAGAGTACCCTCTTAAGTCTGGGCCTTTACCACTTGCTAACTCTTAAGTTTCACACAATTCCAAGAAAGCAAGTCATTATTATGATCAACTATTTACTGCATTGTTTCATCCTCTACCTCCAAACCCTCCATGTCTGAATCCTCAGATCCCTTAGGCTCCTCCAGCTTCTCTGCACCTCCAACCTCCGGTTCCACGTCCATGACTTAAAGTTTCCCAGACTGACTGTTCCGGATGTCCTCCAAGGCCCCAAGGATACACTTCTGCGTTTCCCTGTTGGCCCTCAACCCCACCACAACCTCATTCAAGGCCTTGACTAGGGACATCCGGACATATCTGTCTCCATCCCTGGCCTCCTTATCCAGCCTCTCCCAAGGCCGAATAACTACCTTAGGGGCGGGCCCCTTAGGCTTCTTCACCGCTCAGTCCTCATCACCCTCTTTCTTGGACCTTCCATGCTTGCATGGACTCCCGGGGACTTCTCCAACTACACATCGGACCTTTCAGTCCCAACACACTCGGCACAACATCCCTGACAAGTCATAAGTCCAAGCTCCGGAAGAATCAACTGCCACTTACCTCATCCGCCCTCCTCCCACTCACACTCGACTTGTCTCCGCTTGCATGTGCTGCAAACTCAGAGCTCGGGCTGTTTCCCCTTGCTCCGACTCCCTGAGCCTCTGGGCTCTGGCCCATTCCGAGCCTCCAGTTTTTGTCAAAAGGCTCTAAGGCAAGCTGTTTCTTCCTCTGCTGCTTTTTTCCTGGCTACGTCCTCAGCTTTCTGTTTCCTCCAGATCTCCACAAGCGCAGCCTCCTTCTGCTGCTGCTCCCACATCTCCTGCCTCTTCTTTTCCTCCTCCGCTCACTTCCTCCAAATCGCCTCGTTATGTGCAAGCTTTCACTTGTGCTCCTCCACCTTGAGCCTCTTCCTCTCCTCCTCAGCCTTTTGCTCTGCTGCTTCTTTCCATGCCTTGTCCTCTTTGTACCTCCTCTGAATTTCTTCAGCCTTCCTCACAACCTCCACCTCCTCAGCCTCCCTCCGCTCCTTCTCTGCCTCTTCGGCCCACTTCTTATACTGATTTCCGATATCTCTGATTTCATATTCTCACAGTTATCTCCACGGCCTCGTGGGCTTGGCCCTAAAGGGGGGATACTGTTAGATCCCTGAGATTTAACACTGAGGCTCCGAACTCCAAAGTAACTATTATGTTCCATTTTAGTTCTTATTGTTCACCTCTTAAAGTATAATCTTCATTTACGACCCAAAGTAGAATACTTGTACCTCACTCGATCTGAACCTCTGAACCTATTCCAAACTCCGCTTGTTATACTCCTTTTATATCCTTCTTGTTATACGTTCTTAGGATACAATTAGTTTACGAGGTATTAATAGTTCTCCAATCTTGTATCCATTCTTTACTTCAAATATCAACTTATTTCCTCATTACCACCTCCAGTCTTCTCGCATCACTATCTCCGTAGTTAGATACTATTAGTGATAACTCCAAGTCCGGACCTCCAGGCTACCTCCAATACTCCGATCTCTGAAATTAGGGACCAAACGATAGTAGGTGGCACAACCCATAAGTTGAAGCCAAGTCCCTACCTCCTTGGCATACCTTCAAAGTCTGACCTCCGAGTCTCTGACCTCCAAAGTTCTGGGTAACATCCGTGAACTTAACAATGGTTGAATTGATTGTCTCCAAGGCAGGCAAAAGGCCTCCTCTTATATCATATAGTACAGGGGATTAGATAAGCAGGTAGAATCTTCTATCTATTAATGGAATAGGGGAAGAAGCTAGTGGAAGCTGGAAGAAAGATCTAGGGGTTTCTGACAGTTTCCAGGGAGTTCCACTGCCTTCTGTCAAGTTCAGGGGAATTCCCAACCAATCAGGGCCCTTCCACACTAATGACTCATTGCACAGCCTCAAATGTCTCAGCATCATGTGATAAGGTCAGGTGGACCTATCTCACCAAGATTTGCCTGATTTGGTTAAGTGGTTGTGGCTCCACAACCACTTAGTCCAAGTTTGGTAATTTATTCAGACTCAGTGGCTGAGTCTGAAGGAGCCATGACTTCAGGGCTGTGGGAGCATGTGTGAGCCTAAACCAAGAACTCCACGGAATCCAAGTAGACCAGTCGGAGTTTTAAATCAAAAGTCCGTGACATAGTTGTGGATACAAGTGGGTCCACAACTCTGCTTCACAAAATAAGATGGAATTGAGAGAAGTAGGCCTCGGAAAAATAGGCAAAAATTGAGGAAAAATAGAGGGATGTTTAAAACACCCTAGAGTAATTTTTATATGGTTTTTATGGGCGAAGATCCCAGGCAATTTCTTATAAGGTGGTGTTACAAAGATAGAGGACTATTTAAGGCTGGTTGCGCAGCTGGATTCCAAGAAGAGGCATTCTGGTGGTTGAACAGCAGTTCCCACACAACTTAGGACCATGTACCTTGGGCCTCCAGCCTCAGCATATTTTGGTCATACTTGGTCACACCCCTTTGTCACATTCTAGTATCACTGTGTCCTGTTATTCTTAGTACATTCCACCCTGCCTGTAGATTACATGACCCCTCGGTCACCCTCTCCCCAATCCCCATATCACATTTTGTATATAAGTTCGCTCTCCACATGTATGCTACTCAGTTCAGATATCAAAAAAGTATTCCCCCTAGGCCTATGCTCTACCTTGTGAACGGCCCTTGGGACACCGGTCCAAAATACCAGGACAGACAGCTGCACGGGCGCAACATTATAAGTTGAAGCCAAGTCCCCCTGACCCGACCCCATTCGGCCTTTGGCTGAGTATCTCAGTACCACCCATCAATACGCATCTTAACACCTCCTCGGCTTTCCTCCACTCTGGTATGAGCCTCCTCCTTGGCCACCTGTCGGGCCTCTTCAGCCCAGGCCAACTCAAGCACCTTCTGGAGCTCTGCTACCCTGTGTCAGGGTTCCCTTATTTCCATACATACTCTATTATCCCCCATTACTACTTTCCTTATGATATCTCTCATTTTCTCTTTAATATTCCCTATTTCCCTTTTTGGTAACTACCAAAGATCCACTAATCACTCTTTGAGCACTAGTTGTACTTAGTAAACTCCACACCAGCACAGAGTCCTCTATCCTGATCTCTGAGGACTCATGCTAGGTGCATACTCCCTGTAGACATTGTATATACACTGAGGACTCATGCTAGCGTGAATACTATGTTGCACATCTTAATCTCATTATTAGATCATGTGACCACTTATCACCACTCATACGCACCATCTCCCTCACACCCTGCAAACAATTTTGGATGATGGCATGGGGGTGTTCAACATTTTCTTTTGATTGTGGGTGGTTGTGAGTAGCAGAAGAGAATTTTTGCTGAGTCCTTCTGACTCCTTTGATTCTTATACTGATTTCAGGATCTCTGATTTATATTCCCATGGTTATCTCCACAGGCCTCGTGGGCTCAGCCCTGAAAGGGGTGATACTATTAGATCCCTGAGATTTAACACTGAGACTCCAAACCTTTGGACCTCCAAACTCCGAAGTAACTATTATGTTCCATTTTAGTTCTTGTTGTTTGCCTCTTAAAGTATAATCCTCATTCACAACCCAAAGTAGAATACTTGTACCTCACTCAATCCAAACCTCCAACCCTATTCCAAACTCCAATTGTTATTTGACTCTTATATCCTTCTTATTCTACATTTATGTCTTTCTTGTTACACATTCTTAGGATACAATTAGGATACAAGGAATTAATAGTCCTCTGTTAAGTTCACGGACATTACCCGGAACTTCAGAGGTTGGAGACTCGGAGGTCGGAGACTTCGAAAGTGTACAAGGGGGGTAGGGACTTGGCTTCAACTTATGGGTTGCGCCACCTACTATCGTTCGGTCCCTAATTTCGGAGGCTGGAGTATCGGGGGTAGTCCGGGGGTTTGGACTCGGAGTTACTGCTAATAGTATCTAACTATGGAGGTAGTGATGCGAAGAGACTGGAGATTTGTAACGCGGAATTAAGTCGATATTTGAACTAAAGAACTGGATACAAGTTTGGAGGACTATTAATACCTCGTAAACTAATTGTATCCTAAGAATGTATAACAAGAAGGATATAAGAGGCGTATAACAAGCGGAGTTCGGAATAGGGTCGGAGGTTTGGATCGAGAGAGGTACAAGTATTCTACTTTGGATCATGAAAGAGAATTATACTTTAAGGGGTGAACAACAAGGACTAAAACGGAACATAATAGTTACTTCGGAGTCTGGAGGTCTGAAGGCTCGGAGCTTCGGTGTTAGATCTCAGGGATCTAACATCCTCCAATCTTGTATCCATTCTTTAGTTCAAATATTGACTTATTTCCCATTACCAACCTCCAGTCTTCTCACATCACTATTCCCATAGTTAGATACTACCTCTGATACTCCAATCTCCGAAATTAGGAACCGAACAGTAATAGGTGGTGCAACACATAAGTTGAAGCCAAGTCCCTACCCCCCTTGTATTACTTCGAAGTCTGACCTCCAAGTCTCCAACCTCCAAAGTTCCAGGTAATGTCCATGAACTCAACAAGGGCAACGTTTTCATGGAGATGTTGGTGGAGCTTGTCGAGATCCATAACAAATTCATGGACACAAGTAGAAGTGAGGTTCCATTTGTAAGGGCAACCCTTGTGCACTACAGAAACTACCCTATCACACAGGCTGACAGAGGGGAAAACCAAAGTCTACATAAATCAAGTAGACATACAATGGGAGGGGATCTCACCTGACAGAGGGGAAACCGAAGAGAAAAGTCTAAGGTCCCACACTGCCAGTGAGCCCGTATTATACTACGCTTAACTACAGTCAGGGTCGTTGCTCAGTACATACTAACCCTGTATGCTGCGGATCTCCACTTGACCCTGGATGTTGTATGTGAGTCGTTTCGCCTCCAGAGCTGCTCCGAAAGTGGAAGTGGGTCGGAGTTCGAAACTCCGAAGTTTCGGAGTTCGAAGCTTTGGAGTGTTGGAGGTGCAGGAGTGCGGAGCTTCGGAGTTGTAGCTCCAGAACTTCGGAGGTGGGAAATGGGGTGTCCCCTGACATCACCCCCCCTCTAGCATGCTGCATCCTCAAAGCATGGGACATGAGGGATTGAAAGGCCATTGAGCGAATTCGGCGTGGTGCACCAGGGTGTGCCCGATAGAACTCCCAGAGTTTGTCCGGGGCCGCGACGTCTTGCTCCAGAACCCATGAATTTTCCTCATACCCATACCCTTCCCATTTCACTAGGAACTGGAGGTGACCCCTTGTGAATCGGCTGTCTAGAATTTGTTCCACCACATAGTGTTCATCTCCATCCACTATTTCTGGCAGGGGCGGCGGGTGAGCCCTCCGACCCGGGATCGGATCGTCTGGAGTTGGAAGTAACTTTATGTTAGATCCCTGAGATCTAACACTGAAGCTCCGAGCCTTTGGACCTCTGAACTCCAAAGTAACTATTATGTTCCGTTTTAGTTCTTGTTGTTTACCTCTTAAAGTACAATTCTCATTCATGACCCAAAGTAGAATACTTGTACCTCTCTCGATCCGACCCTCCAATCCTATTCTGAACTCCGCTTGTTATACGCCCCTTATATCCTTCTTGTTATACGTTCTAAGGGTACAATTAGTTTATGAGGTATTAATAGTCCTCCAAACTTGTATCCAGTTCTTTAGTTCAAATATCGACTTAATTCCACGTTACAAACCTCCAGTCTCTTCGCATCACTACCTCCATAGTTAGATACTATTAGTAGTAACTCCGAGTCCAAACCTCTGGACTACCTCCGATACTCCGGCCTCCGAAATTAGGGACCGAACGATAGTAGGTGGCGCAACCTATAAGTTGAAGCCAAGTCCCTACCCCTCTTGTACACTTTCAAAGTCTCCGACCTCCAAGTCTCCGACCTCCAAGTCTCCGACCTCTGAAGTTCCGGGTAACATCCGTGAACTTAACACTTTACTACATTGAAGACAGGGTGGAGTCAGGACATGGAAGCTGGAAGCCGGAGGCGATACGCACTCCAGCCGACCTTCTGCATTATCATGAAGGGGCCAAGGTAACAGTGGGCAAGCTTCTGCGAGGGGCGTGTAGTGTGGATGTCACTTGCATCCAAGTACACCTTGTCTCCAACTTGGTACTCTGGTGCCGGAACTTGGTGCCGGTTGTAGTACCGTGCCATGTCGTCCTTGGCCTTTGCAAGAGCTGACTTGGCCTCCGTGAGGGTCGAGTCCATCCGGTCTCGGAATTCATTGACCGTTTCCAGCCGGGACTTGGCCTGGTGTGGTTCGAATCCCATCCATGGGTGTCATCCGGAGTCAAGCATGAAGGGAGTTTGCTGTGTGGCGGAATGTACG
>QFFB01001730.1:0-24581 GCA_003316465.1 Ramaria cf. rubripermanens
CGCGTCGAGGAGTAAGGTGACTCGCGCACCGTATCTTGACGCGTCAAGTGCTTCGATGTGCACTGACGTGTCTTCACCTCGATCTCAGCTATACAGATACGTGCCGTTTGTACTCAGGAAAATTAACAAGTAACAAGTCCGACTAGAAACGGCGGTATGCTTCGTTCACCACAAAGCTAAGCGCTACACAGACAAAGCCAAGCGCAAAGCCAAAGCCACTCCAGCAATGCCCCGTGATGCAAGGTAAGGAACATATACTTGGGATGCGACGCAGGGAGTATGGGGAGTAACTATGGGTGGCATGCGCAATGTGTCTGAGACAACACATGCTCGGGCCTAGCTGTAATAAATCCACATGCCTTAACATTGTTGAAGAGTAAGCCTGGACTTGGCAGAAAACTCCAGATGCATTACAATGGACCTTTCAAAGTTCTAGAGAAAATCAGCCCTATCACTTACCGGTTAAGGATGCCTGCGTCATACGGTATATATACATCTTGTGCTGAATATTGCACATATCGAAAGGTACCACGACTCACCTGCAGAACTCGGAGATCACCCCCAAAAGCATCTCAACAGTGCAGATTTTTCCGGAGGTTCCTGAGTATGAAGTAGAAAAAAACAATAAAATCTTGCTGGAGAGCTGTGAGAAATGGAAGGCACACCGAGGAATCATTGACAAAATTCATCAGCTATGGACCGCAAATCAATGAATGGTTGACTCGGAAGAATCTGAAGAACGCACCTGAATTTGTGCAACAATGGGACGAAAGCCGAGGGGGGAAACAAAAGCTCTGGAATTGATCAGACTTACCTGGAACTTTCTCTCACTGTCCAAGTGTCTCAAGAAATGGTGTATAACTATAATTATCCATTTCAGAACAGGCATAAAACTCAGAAAAGAGCTCTCAAAAACCTAATTATTCTGTGTGTGCAAAAAATAGAATGATCACTCAATGAATATTGCTGTAAAAGGCATGAGAACTGGATGCAATTGATGACTAATTGTGTGTTCCTGATGTGGTGATTAAAGTCCTCAAAGATGGGCTTGTGAATGGCAATGGTGGTTGAGCAATTCAAATATCTGTGAAACCCAGTTAATATGATCAATTGCTTATGCTGATTGGGTGTCAGAGTGCTGATGATGTAATTGCAGGTTCCTGATGGGGGTGATGGTGACTCAAGAACTCAGCTCTCAGATGTTGATGGAGAGTGGAGTAATGGATCTCCCAGTGATGGCTCAGAGAGGTTGATCTTTGAGTACACAAGTATGTTGCAACAGTTGAACTACTAATGCAAACTTCAAAGCTGTGTAAAACAGCAAGTATGAATCTAGAGTGATATTTTGAGTCACAGTAGACTGTGTGTGATTGAGTGTAGACTAAATTCTGTCTACAGTAATGTACAGATAATAATACAATCTTTATACAGATAATTTGTGAAAAATGATCAGGAGTCAATGTGGTAATCAACACATGCAGACAAAGGGGTGGCAACAAATAGATGACTGGTAGTGGTCAGGTGGATGAAATGTCAGGGAAATTTGGTCAGGAGATACAAAGCCCTTTACAACATAGAATGGTAATTGTAATCAGTGAATCATGTGATTGAAACATTAGGAAAAACAAATATTTGAAATTCCTCAAATATATGCATATAAATGCATGTATAGGGGCTTATGCCCTCTGTGCCCTGTTCCTTGGACAGCTGATCAATGAATACTCTTGGTATTCTGTTACACTTGCATTCACAAGGCCCTGTACACCACTTTCAAATGGTGTAGCATATGTTCAAGTGGCTGGATGGCCTGGCGATTTAAATGACGGTAGACCTGAAATTTATGTAGTAATGTAAATAGGAATGTGACTGATTGTAGCCATTTACAGGAGTGAATGGGTGGATCAGAACAGAGTACCAACAACTTGGCTCAGGGATCAGTTTGAGTGACATGGTGACAGCAGTCAATGGTTCACTTTGGGGCATTTTAGAGGGAGTGGGAGAGGGGAGAATTATGAGGGCAACCTAAGTAAACACTCTACACTCAAGCAGCACACTGGCAAAGGGGGAGTCCTAAGTGATATACAACTATATACAGTGCATACCTGTTAAGTCCACAGATGTTACCTGGAACTTTGGAGGTTGGATGTCCAGGGGTCAGACTTTGAGGGTGTGTGTGTGTGGGGGGGGGGGGGGGGNNNNAGGGACTTGACTTCAACTTGTGTGTTGTGCCACCCACTATAATTTGATCCCTGATCTCAGAGATCAGAGGTTTGGAGGTATTGCTAATAGTATCTACTACAGAGATAATGATGTGAGAAGGCGAGAAGGTGGTAACAGGGAAATAAGTTGATATTCAAACTGAAGAACTGATACAAGATTGGAGCTTGGAGGACTATTAATACCTCACAGCCTAGTTGTATCCTAAGAGCATATAATACAAAAGACATAAATGTTTTATTCTTTTATCTGAAAAGCAAAGCAAGGTCGAAGTGTTGGATGCATTATAGTGATAGGGAAAGGGGCTGAAAGGTAATAAGACTCAATGAAATAAACCTAGCTTATGACTTGATGCTGGGAACTCATGATAAGATAGACTTGAAGATTCAGAAGTACTCGAAAGGGATAATGGGCATAAGAAGTTAAAAGTTTGTCATATTATTGAAGTGTATGCTTTGTACTAATATACTAGAAAGTAGAATAGGAGTTATAGGAGAAAGATAATAAAACATGCGATAATTGAGCCCCTGGCTCTCTAAGGTAAAGGATGGTCTAAGTCCACCATGCACATGGACTCAGAGGTAGAATAAAGAACTGATCAGTGTAAATGTTGTGGAAATGAAATGCTACACTCAAGGAGTGCCTCAACTCGGTTTACTACGCATATATGCACATTGAATGGAAAGTACGCACCATTGCACGCCTCAACTCATGTCTGGCATTGACTTTGTTGGCTCGATGCTATGCATAAGAGCACCTCAGATTCATGAATAAAGAAAGGAATTTGGAGAGGATGTCCAAGATGAAGGGAGTGATGTCCATAATAGAAGTCATGATGAGAAACAATGGATAAAGTGAAAGAATGAATAGAACAAAGATGAAATTGTAACTAGATAGTCCGTGGAAGTAAAAGAAAAGAAAATTTGAAAATAGTCCTTAACATCACACTTTATAACAAAATGTAATACAAGAAGAATATAAGAGTCATATAACAAGTGGAGTTCAGAATTGGATTGGAGGTTTGGATCGGACTCAATACAAGTAAGCTACTTTGGGTTGTGAATAGTGATTATACTTTAATAGGCATATAACAAGAATTGGAAAGGAATACAATAGTTACTTTTGGGTCTGAAGGTACAGGAGTCCAGAGCTTCAGTGTTAGGTCTCAGGGATCTAATAATACCTGGCACAGGGGGAATCCTAAGGGGAAACTCTGAGGATCCCTTCTAGTTAATGACTATATACTCCAGGCATCATAACTCTGCACCTCCAAAGTTTGAATGATATAAGCAACAGGAGTTCCAAAATATAGATAGGGGCAAGGAGGTGTTTGGGAGATGCCAGGGAGAGTACTTGTGAAGCTCTGGGACAAGAGGCCAGTTACTGAAATTGTATTTGGTGGTATCTACTTTGGAAAGGCTGTGTATAATTTGCATGGACTTTGCACAACTTTAGCATAGTGTAGGAATGTGGGCATCAAAGTGAACCATAGGGCACAGGGACTTTGTGGGACTTTGCAGCCAAGACAGAGGTTCCCCTCACAAGGGTGTTGGGCCTGCAATGGAGTGTGGTGGGTCCACACACACTCTGAGGAGATATTGTGGATCATTGGTCAGCAGCCACAGACACTGCTAAATGGGGTTATTGCAGACTGCTGGTCCAGGACTGCAGATTACCAAATAGAATTCCCCTAACAGAGATGGTATATACACATGTGCATTTTTTGTTGTATTATAGTAACATCTCATTTGTTGGGTCACCTTCCTCAAATTGCTAGTATGCAGTGAGTGATTGCAAGTGATTGTGTGCAGGCTTGACATGACCACAAGGTGACCAGTTTGATTGTAGAACCTGATAAAATGTGAAATAGGAGAATGGAATGCTATGCAATGTTGTGCCTCAACTTGTTATATATGCAATGAAATCTGCCTCATTATGCAATGAAATGCACCTCATGAGGCAATTAAATGTGCCTCAACTTGACTGGCTATGCAGTAGTATGTGCCTCAGCAATGATAACAATGGAGATGGTGGTAAGTGACTGGAAAGAACCAATGTTTATCCCATGCGACTAAGTAACTATTATATACAGCAAATGATAGGAGATGTCCAGAGTTTTGAAATAAGCATAGGATAAAAGTCCAATTAATAACAGAACCTAGCTATACCTCATCAATGCCAAAATGCAAAGCCTTACTAAGCATAGGCTTTGTGTAGGAAGTCATAGTGTGTATGGTCTTCTAGTGATGATCCATGTCTAATATCTTCATTCAGTTCCCTTAATTTAGCAGGACATACCTTTTATTGTCCCACAGCTAACCAATCTCATGAAGAATGGGTTGGGGGGAAAAGTGTAATTAAGGGTCTATAAAATGAAGTGAGTAAGGCCTAGCTAGTGGTGGTGTACTCGATTGTCCGTTGGCTATCTGACAGGCTCGATGTGTCAGGATAGTGTACTGGGGAGCTGGCTCGAGGACTTGGTGTGTTGTTGAGTGATTAAGCAATCAAGGTGATGGTGAGTGATGAGAATATGTGTGAAGAGTGATAGTAGTGAAGGGGGTTCATGAGGTGCAAGATATAGTAACTGTATAGCTTTAGAGACATGGTATAAGAGTTGGAGGTTACCTGTGTGTTGACTTGAGCACAAGGAATGACCAGCAAACAGAATGAATAAACAAGTCATACCAGACAACATTTTATACAAACATAGACTAATGAAAGGCTGTGGTGAATCACAGAATGAGAGGGGCAAGTGGATTGGGGCTGTAGCTCTGGGTATTGGTATAAGACATGGACATGTCCTGTACAATTGTGTGTGGTGTGGCTGACAGATCTGTGGCATACCACCTACATGCACAGCACATACATGGTGTGATGTGACATGTGGGGTGATAGTGGGATCAGTATCTGTTATGATGTCAGGATTATCTGGTATTTTTCCTAGTATTTTTATCTATTTTCCTCATTTACTAGGAGTATTTCTACCTTTTGTTACACTTTTGTCATGCTCATGTTACACTTTTATCATGCTCATGTCACACTATAGTAGCTTAGTTACATCAAATTGAAGGTTTTAGCCCTCTACTCCCATGAGAAGTCCATTATAGTTAAAGCATGAAGTTAACAATGTCTTCATAGCTGGTGATTTGCTGATGTTGTTGTTCTGCACTGTTAGATCAGCCAGTCTTTCTTTGCTCACATACACATTAAATTGAGTTCTTCCTTTTCTGGCATCATTTGTCACATCAATGCCAACCCGGTTGTAGTATCATGTGATGTGATGCAGAGGTAAGATGGTAGAGAGAAAAAGAAATACAGTATTGCATCTCCTTTGTATGCACATACCCCTTGATCTGCTTGTCAATCCATGGCCTGGGGTCCTCGGATACTGACTTGTGTTCCCCTGGTGCTGGGGCTCAACTGAGATATTGAATGGTGTTCCCCTGATGATGGGGCTCAACTTGGTACACACTATGTGTACCCTTGTGTTCCAGGAGGACGTGTGACTTGGTGACTCATTGTCATAGCAGTGTGTGCATATGGTGGGAATGTATATTAGTGATGTTGTGGAAAGTAAGAGAGTAGGAAGGTACAGTTATGTGTATGTGTTCACAACAAAAAGTACCAGTGATGGCTCAAACAATCCACAGTCTGGCAACTTATTTTACGCCCCTTGCATCTCATAATCATTGTCCCTCACATCCCTTGCACCAGGCAGTTGAAGTGATCTCCATCTATAATCAGTAGCTTGCAGCCTCAATCAACACATTAAGGTGGACACTGCATACTCAATTTTGTTTTCAGTGTATGATGGTATACCCTAATTATCCAGATATATCTCATATGTATAAATACAATAATCATTCAGGACTAAGAAGATGCCACAGGAACATACAATAGATTGCACATCTGTACAGACTTTACTCAATGCTAAAGCTAATGGGGAAGGTGGTTTATGGTCCTATTGGGACTGGGAACATATATAGCTGAGAGCTGCAGTGACCCAGCATTTCAATATAATAGAAGAAGAAATAATAGGATCTAATGAATGGTTGAGTTGGTGTTTTGTGTTGGCTCAATACTGTGTTAAAACTCAGAAGCTGCCATCATACACATTGAGTCCCAGATCCTTAGAAGAGTGTATTAGTCACAGTCAAAAGGTGGCATTTCTGCTCACCTGAGGCAACAGGACCAGATTCTGTATTTCCAATGTCTCCAGTAGCCCATGGGAACTCCTGCAATTAAATCCCATCTCCATCAACTGCTTGAGGAAATTCCTGATCTGCCAACTCCTCATGATTGGATGTCCCAGTCTGAAGTGACACTATCAACCGTGAGTCTCCAAATTCATCTACAACTGCATTGTGGACCCTCTGGATAGCAGCATGAAAGCTTGTGACAGGAACAGAAGGGAGTGTGGATCTGTCATTTGGGTGCTGGTTCCTCTCTTGAAGAGTCAACTGAACGTGGCAGACAATGATTACAGATAAAGTGTGGGTGAAATATTAGATGACTTATGTCCATGTTAGTATTTTGAGAGAAATATTAACCTGTTCTGAATAGGACTCACTATTCCTTGAAGGGTTGCCTAGATAACACAAGAACCTGGTATAGCAACGAGCATTTTACTTACTCTTAATACCTATGATATGAGATTAAATATTTAGTTATGTAACTCAAGATATTAACTCAAGATAATTTCGAGGTATTAATACCTGGTCTGTGATGACTTGATCAAGAGGAACTGTAATCACAACTCTGAAAAGTAATCAGAAGGGGATCATAGAGCATAATAGTAGAGAGATTGTTACCCATATCTAATAAGACCTATCATGGATTTCAGCTATACACTACCTAAAAGTCCAAACCAACTGCATACCTTGTTGAAATAGCAGATAAGTGAGTAACTGCTTGTGCCCAACTTCTAGTCCTTTTTGAAGTCTGAGGATTTCAATTGTGTGTTGAAGAGTCACCCCCACAACTATAGTGTCAAACAGTATTGTTATGGCACCAGAAACAGCTCCCACTTGATTGAGAGAGTCAGAGACAGCATAAGATGGAGGATAGAATGAGTCTTACACCTGGAAGGATAAGTCAGTATAGTTTGGTAAGAGAGACCATGATAGCACTTACAAATAAATGTCTTTGATTGGGAGCTTGTAAGATTGAAATTGTCAATGATAGCATCAAACTGTGGGATATTGTTAATACCTTCCATTTATACAAGGTTTAGACAGACCTACAATATTAATGATCCCCGACTCTGACTGAAATGAGGGGAGGGTTCTGTGGGCAAGATGTGTCTTGGATATGCATGTGCCTTTATGGATTATGATTCTTAGTCAGCTCTTTGAGCCCATCATAATCCTTCTTTTTATATCATTTCACACCTGGTATTACGTGACCAAGCTTGTGTGCCCGACCATGCTTTAAATACTTGACGCTTTGGACATGAATGAAAAACACGGATACCTCTGCAGTCCTTCATAAGTAGCCCTCCTTTTTGTGTCTCATTGAATCCCGCTGTCCTTGCACCTTTGCTGACTGACGTACTCCTGCTTTTAGGGGCTTCAGCTTGTATTGTTTTTGTGCCGCGTTGTATTGCTTGCTGCTTCCTTACTTCTTGGTCATGTCCTTGTCTTCGTCTCTGTTATCCTCTCCACCTGCCAAACAACCCAGCCGGCCTATACCCCCAATGTATCAGACCATGCCTCAATGTCGAGCACAGAGTTTCTAGGCAGCAACACATGTGAGGTTACAATAATTTATGTGACTTGGACTGATATCCTCTGGGGCATCCCACATTTGTTAATAGCTTCCACTCCTGCTTGTAGCATAGGTGAAGTTACAGGCAATGTGATAGGTTGGACCCATCAGTTAGTTGTACCTTAAATGTACAATGTCTCTCCACCTTCACAACAAAGCATTATGATGTCAGGGCCACAGTGAGTATCGTCACATTGGCATAGAGTAACAGAGTTGTCAATTGGACCTACCACTCAGTCCACTACTTCAACCCCATCACAATTGTTGCTGTATCCTGCCCCGCCTCCACCTTTACATGAAACAGGCTGTGTGTCACTTGATAGTATTGCTTCCTTCCCATCAGAATCCCCTTCCTTGGGAACCGAACCATGTCCGGCCTTGTTAACAGCAGTGGGAGTACCAATCGCACCTGCATCACCACTGACAACCGCAATGACCTGGAGTTCAGAAGCTGGTCATTTACCCCAGGATAGAGAGCAACTGTATTTACAAGGACATATGGACGGGAGGCTTAGATTTAATGCGGCGCTTCTTAGAGGTCAGTAAATGATAGACCTTTCCTTCTAATAAATTCTTACTGGACGCTGTGCTGTAGCTACATGACCTCGTAGAGGAAGCTATGTCCGATCCTGAGCGACAAGCTGAACTGGAAACACGATTCTGCGGACTCTGTGACATTCCTTTCATGCCTCCTATATCCGCCAGCAGAATTGTTAGCCCAGCATGCATTACTTACTCTTATGACTTCCTGCGTGAGGAATGCCTCATTGCAGATATCCATGAATGTCAAGGACAACCACCCGCAGCACTCTTGTATAATAAATACGTGTGTGTGTATTTATAGATCGCTCAGAGTGTATCCCATTCCGGCGTTTGAGTGATGTAGGTGATGCGTCCGAGTTACTGGGTCCAGGGATGTGAAGGGATTGGACTGAGTATTTGGGTCCGGGTGATTCAAGGGATTTAGTACACGTTCGTAGGTAATCTAAGTATGTATGTGTGTCAGTAGATATATGGGTAATTGAGTTACAGTATGGGTTGATGGAGTCTGTTAGCACTGTGTTGCCTAGAAAGGGCACAGGAACTAGTCTAGCAGATACGGCACTTGCAGGACGTGAGTGAGAGGGATAATGAATTGTAGTCATTTTTTGTATCTAAAAATTAGCTACTTATACAACTGAGTGGCTGGACTAGCTGTATTAGGGTGTAGGGACGGAAATTGTGGCAGAACAAATAAAGATGGGGAGCAGGTGCATATGTATGTGTCTCAGGCATGGAACTGGGATGGAGAGGTCGAGTGGAGTGAAATTATTACATATGTGACATGTACCTATGTGACTGAAAGATGGTTGTGATGTTGTGGAGTATGTGATTGGATGGATTGGGAGCAGGGGAGAGTGAGTGATAAGGAATGGGGCCAGTATTGGTTAAGGACGGGTGATGGAGCCAGAATGTCTGTATGATGGCATATTCTCCTATTGTGACTGCACGTACTCACGGAATGAATGCATCATTTGCTGCTTGGTGTCATCAGTCACCAAACTTTCTTATTTATAACAAGCACCAGGACAAGTCAAACCTCCTTGACGGAAGCAGGGGTCCAACAGTGTTACAATGGAACTGAATCGTGGGTGCAGCAAAGGCAGCAAGCAGCGCACAACATTTTTTGTATAGCTGGATTGGGTTAGCAGAGCACCAAGCACATTATGTGGTGAGGAAAAGGATCCCAATGTTTGCCTTTTCAATGATTGAGGCTGGCATGCTTTCACCCATAACAATAAATAAGAATGCCTCTGATGCATTAGGACTGGAGGCCTCCGCTTGAACCAAGTCCCTGTCCCTCATATATGTGATTGCTTGCATAGCAATAACTCAACTTGTTAAGATTGAAATGCGGGACGTGTTGCATAAGGAAGTGAGCAATGGATTACGGCAAGGAAACACCTTGACATGCTGTACATAGTGATTTAATTGTTATGTAAATACAAGGAACTGCAAGTCCCCACCCTTCCAATCGTCCTCTTTATGTTCATTAAGAATTCATTAAGAAACAAGTGGAGTCAGGGATGGGCACCATAGCGCCGCTACAGGATAACACTACCAAGAAGAAGGAGCCCAAGTCCTGCAAATACCAGTTTACTATGCCTAGAGATAGCATATGTTCTTGCCATCAAAAGTCCTGGATGACCTCATTGTGTTTAGGTCTATTTACTTAGAGAATATATGAAATTCCCACCTTGTACTCCTATGAGAGGCACAACTCACAACATGTTTATCAGGTGAAGCACAGCATTTCACACCCTTCATTAATGTGAGTCTTCATATTTTTCTATAATATGTAACACCATACTACATATGCCTGTGTGAGAGTACATGACAGAGCAATTCATGAACTCACTCACCTGAAGTGACACAGAAAAGAGATTGATATATATGCTAAGGAGAAGGTACACTACTTCTGCATAGCAAGCCAGAAGGTAGAGTATGGAGCCTAGTTTGTGTTTCTTGCACCAAACATGCCTTATCTTGGAGGGCAGAGTGACAAGAGTGTCATACACGAGCACCGCTAATATATCATCACTTTTGTGAACAGCATTACATGGACAGTGTTATATATACCTACTGGTAGCAGTGAATAAGACACATATATTCACCACACTGAGAGTACCAGTGAGAGTCACCTGGCTGCAAAAAGGATTACAACTTACATGTCAGATTGCCCCCAGATGAGAGCTGCCATGTCCTGGGGAGACAACATGATAGAAGAGATGATATGTAGAATAACAAGTGGTTTACAGTGGGTGTAGTAGATATGCTAGAGTAGCCTGTCGCACAAGCTGTACTTATACTAAAGAGATTAGAGACAATTTTGTAAAGAATATGAGGGTATGGGTGAATACTGATGTGAGGTATAACAATGATGCGACTAGAATATGCCTGTGTCTAGAGGCGATGTGGAACATGTATGAGGAGATATGACTCGAAGGTATGTGTCTCGTAAGTGTGACTCGAGGGGATAATGATTCTATCTATAATTACAGTATGTTCAACAGGCGAGCTAAATACAACAGATGTATGCATGTGAAATTACTCGTAAATCAGAGATGTGCTGTGGGATAAGGCTCGTGACGTTCCCCTAGTGCCATGGACGGTGTGTGCCCCCCATGTGGTGTGTCGCATACTCGGTACAAGCAAGGGTGATGTGGCATGTGAGTGTACATACTCGGTGTGGTTGGCTCGACTCGTTCAGGGTTCTGCCCGCTTGCGACTCGGGGTAGTAATGTGACGTGTTTGTGTCTCGGGTGTCTCACACATGCTTGCCTCGATCGTTGGGCATGATTTGGCTATGACTTGACTTGTGATCGCTGATCGGGTTGTGTGTGGAGCCGATGACACCAATATGCCAACTCGACTTGTAGCCCAGGTGAAAAGTGGGAACGTTGTTATTTGAACAATGGGAGGTATAGAGGATGAGGGTGTGAAGAAAGAAAGCAATATGAGGTAAGTGTCCTTTCAATGAAGCTACGGGTCCATGTGAAGATGAGTTGTACAAATAGTTAGGTTACATTTACAACAAATTTTACACCATAGGTCCAAATAACAGATTAGGGCCCATGTGCAGCAGTGCGATCACCAACAACTGACAACTGACACACAATGTGCCACAGGCTACTTGTGACCACCACTTGCCAGCATGCAACACACTTGAAGCCTATGTTGCACTTGAACCCAGACAGACACCAGCCACCAAACACCATTAAACTGTCGCAGTATCATGGCATCAGCCCAGTCTGCCCACTGCCACACCCACTATCACTTACCTACATATGTTCACCCTCTCATGTCACTGACCATGATGCACCCTCTGACCTTTGTCTTCACATATACCTCTTGATTCATGTCCATCCATAGGCTTTCCCTTTCCGCTGTTCTATTACACCCAAGCCTGTCTCAAAATGGAATCCAAACAATCACAATGCATTATATGCTAGTTGCATAGTGTCACCTACAAGAAACCAATGGCTGGTATTAGCCTGGCATATTGACAATTGTTGGCGCAGATGCCCATGACACATTCATACATGCCAGAGGACCAGGCCAGTCTCGCAATCTCCACAACATCAGGTGGAATCTGTTAGATCCCCATTTACCTTGGATCTCAGCATACCTCAGGATTTCAGACCATGAACCCTGGGCCCTCGGCTTTGGAGTACTTCAGTCACACTTGGACACACACACATACACTATTGTTATACATCTGTTATTACTCTTCCCTATTCTTAGTACAGCCCACCCTGCCCATATTGTGTGACCTCTCAGTCACCCTCTCCCCGATCCTCATGTCACTCTCTAGTATATAAGTCTGTCCCTCACATGTATGTTAGTTCAGTTCTGGTATCAACAAAGTATCCCCCTAAGTCATACTTTCCCCTCAGTACCTAGATCTGTAGCCTAGGTGTTCGGGCCTCCTGTCTGAAATATAGGGACAGACAGCTGCACAGGTGCAACACTATAAGTTGAAGCCAAGTCCCTCTGACCTGACCCTGCCTCAGTACCACCCATCAGTCCACATCTTAACAGTATATCAGAACTCCCACATTTGGCTGTTACATTATACCTGGGGCAACCAGATATTCAGTACACAATGCTAGCAGACTGACCCCAACCATCCAGTCTTGCAGAGCAAGGACAGAATCTGTCCCACCCCAAGGAAACCCCCTGTTCCATAACCATTATCAGAATCTGTTACCAGGCCCAGCATGTTGAGTCACTCCCCGAGGCCACATTGAAGACGTCATCAATGAGGGATCTGAGGAACCTCAAGGACATTTGGAAGCATCCCGGGACCCTGGAGATGGTGACCCAAGTGAACACTCTGACCCCAATGATAGCACCCCGATGGCATGGATGATGACCCCCTGCCTGATCCTAATCCCAGAGAAGGCCCTGTGCTGCCTGACCAGGAGCCCATCATGGTGTTTTTTAATGCAATGACTAGGCTTGCCAACACCGTCAATGACATCAAGCAAGAACCCTCAAAAGCTAAGCTTTGGGAACCTGATCAATTTGATGGCTCAGACCTGACAAAACTCAGAGGTTTCTTACTGCAATGTGTAGGCTCAATTTCTGTTCCCAGCCAAACTTGTTTAGAGATGATGTGGCCAAGGTCAACTACATCTTGTCTTTCTTGGAAGGTACAGCTCTCAACTACTTCAAGGCCTACCTAACCAAAGAGATAAAAAAACCTGGCTGGCTAAGCAACTTTGAAGTGTTCACCAATGAACTTTACATCAATTTGGGTCCCTATGATCTCAAAGCCGACGCCAAGGTTGAACTCGAACAACTGGTTATGAAGGACAATCACAAGACCACCCATCTTTTCATCAAATTCTACCAACTTGCATCATTGCTTCAGCACAACTCCCAGGCTCTCTACCAATGGGCATATATCATGCTCCCAAAGAGAATCAAGGATGAGATGGTACATTTTGATAAACCACAAGGCTTGGATGAGCTTCACAACCTCATTCAGAAGATCAACCAAAGGTATTGGGAATGTCAATCCAAGCTCTCTTCCAAGAGCCACTTGGCGCTGAAACATGAGGCCAAGAATGAGAAAATAACCAAGCCAACCCTGCCCCCAAGCATCGGCCTCCGGCTGGCAACTCTAATGCCCAGCCCAAGTCCAACTCCAACACATCAAAGGAGAAGGACAAGCTGAAGGGGCAGGCCAACCAGCAGCCTAAGCAACCCAACCTTACAGACAAGCTCTGGAAAGATGGCAAGCTTACCCCATAGGAATGTCAGTGTCACATGGACAATAACCTCTGCCTGGTTTGTGGCAAGGGAGGTCATGTTGTGCATGACTGCACATTATCCTAAGAGGATGAGCCACACAGGCTTCTGATGGGAAGGCCTCTGAAGGTAAAGCCGAAAGTTTGGCCCAGGCCTCTGAGGCAAAAAAATAGTCAGCAACCTGTTGGCCTCCCTGCATTCCAAGGGTTGCATTGACTCAGGATTGCCATTTTTCCAGTATACTACCAGACAATCACTCCACCCACGATCCCCACCATCACCAGTGTTAAGATATACAGGAAAGAGTAGACAGAGAATGTTGTTCTACATCCTAGAAACGAGACATTAGCAAGGAGGACACTGTTAACTCCATGCTAAATGACTGGACTCCTTCTTGGGAGTGAACGGGCTTTTTACCGATAGTTTATTGTAGCTAAGGAATTAACTTATACATAAACAATATAGGGGTAGAATACCAATGGAAGGTTATGGAATGCTGGAATAGAAGGCCAGCTTGTCACTAATAATGGCAAGTCATGGGACTGTCACAGATATGTGATGATAGACAGAATATTAGCTAGAGGACTGGGAAAAATACTAGGAATCATGAGGAAAATACTATATTATCCAGACTTTACAACAACTGGAATATCCCATCACCTGATATTTGCAAGGTGTCCGCAGTCTATCCCACTCCTATTCACTGGTCCCTGAACATTATCTTCACCATCATGCCACAATACTTCACCCTTGTTTCGCATCATTCATGTCCACCCTGCAGGATGCAGGGCCACCAAGTGAGAGCAGAAGTCCAGTCTAGCCGATGGATTTCACTAATAGATTTCATCAGCCACCTTGCCCCATGAAGGTGTAGTTCAACCCTTACTCCATGTCCTAGCACATGCTACTATTCCTCAGTGTTCTAGCCCCTCTCTATCCATCCCCCCCTGCATTTGCTTTTTACTATAAGAACTTCTATTCCACCTGTATAATTCTCTAGTTCAATTATCATACATCCACCTTGTTATTTGACCTCTCACTAGTAGAAAAAACCTTAGTATAACAATCCACTGCCTCATTGGTAGTTGTGTCTATCAGTGAGCTTGAACCTTTGATCTTTTTTGCTATGCCCCCTTAGGGGAATCACCGAGACTGCTATTCACAACACTTTTCAGGAGTGTTTGTATCAGTGAAAGGAACACCTGAACTGGGGCAACCTTTCCTTGAAGACATGCATGATTCATTACGTACTCCTCTTGGGTTATTCACTGCAACCATAGGCCCATGTTGGAATTACACTGACATTCTATCTTTACCCCAAAATCCAATCTTGACAGGAATTTCGGTGCCATTCACATTTACCTGCTTTGGCATAGAGGCCGTGTTTCCAGAGCTGGTGTAGTACTTCATGGATGTGTTCACTGTGCTGAACATGGTCATCAGAGTAGATGAGAATATCATCAAGGTAGACAACAACAGATTCATCTAATTAATCTCCTAGGATGTCATTTATGAAACATTCAAAAACCAAGGGGCCATTGGTAAGACCAAAAGGCATGACCAGACATTCATATGAACCATAATGGGTTTGGAATGCTGTCTTCCATTCATCTCCTTTGGCTACCCTGACTAGGTGGTACGCATGCCAAAAATCAATCTTGGTGTAAATGTGAGCTTTGCGAGGTATGTCCAATAAGTCGGTGATCAGGGGGAGTGGATATCAGTCCTTCTTTGTGATCTGATTGAGAGCTCAGAAGTCTACACAGAGCTGAAGTGTGCCATCCTTCTTTTTGATGAAAAGGATGTTATGAATATAAATAAAAGATATAAATAAATCATCTATTAACGAAGAATGCTGATGGATCCTGGCATTTATCACCAGGATATTATCTGCAGATGGCCTTGCTATATTCTATATTAACCCCTATCCCTATCCCACCCAACACCCATCACTGAGACCAAACATATACAGGACTGAGCCCATGATACCATATCCATCACAAACATCAACCTGATTGTTAACCTTAATGTATATATATATTACACCAGCACCTCTATCCCAACACATGGAACCGTCACATGCCAAGTGTACCTGTGATGACATTAGAGATCAGGTCTGATGCTGATGAATCTACCCCACACATACATATGTCACATAGACACCTTGCATCCAATAATAGATGTGTGTCATCTCGAGATGTCCCTACATTGCTGTCGCTGCATGTGGGACAAGCAACAAATGTGTTTCATCTATGTCAGTGTCATTTTATGCTTTACATTCACTACTTCCAATGTCATGCCCCCCATTCCATATAATTAGTCTTTTGTTTGTTACTTCTGTACCTCCACCCCTGCCATCACGTTATGTGAGCAATCCGAGATGTATTCCTTGCACCAGCTTGAACTAGTTAAATACTTCAAATCATGTATGATAACATTAGTAGTAATAACACACCCCACACAAATAGTTCAAAGTTCCTTGTTAAAGTAGTTACTGAGATAAATTGCATACATTGCAATTATCTTGAAATTATCTCTTATATGAGACCTCTGTTCAATCCAGCTTCATTTGAAGCTGAATTATATTCTCCAATCGTATAAACAAACCACATATCACAAGAAAGGATGGAAGCCCCATGTGGAGACCGAGTGGGCCAAATGAAACCCATGTTCAAATGCTCATCAACAAATTCTCAAAGCATAGTGAGTTCTGAGATTGAGAGCAAGTACAACAGAGGTTGAGGAGGTATAGCTCCCTCTTCCAAGTTGATTTTCAGATCATAGGTTTGGTGGGGTGGCAGGGCATCAGCCTTGGCCTTACTGAAGATGTCAGCAAAGTTGTGATACTCCTTCGGGACTTCTTGCAGATCCACCTGTTTGGGGGGAGATGACACCGAATGAGCCAAGACATTGGCTATGGTGAGGTTCAACTGGAAACACTGGGTACCTTCCATTTTACAGGCACGCATGAATGCAGCTGCATTGATAAAGGCAACCTTGGGTGCTTCAAGCTTCTGGGTGGGCACTGCCGGGGGTGCAAGGTTTGGAATGGACTTGGCCAAGGAAGCACAAGCCGAAACCAACAGAGTGTCCAAAAGAACACCCAGGGGGTTGTTCGGAACGTAATACTGCCCAGTACCCAGCCAATCAACAGATTGTAGCAGGTGAGCCAGTTGTGTCAAAGAACTACTGAAACGGACGTATCTAAGTGGGTGATATAGAAATCTACAGAATGGGTGTACCCATGGGGGAATTGGATAGGTATAACTACTGATTCAGTGATCATCAAGCTTGCACTACCATCAAACAGATGAAGCAGTATATACAAAATGTACCATGTTTTCAGACCATATTGTCATGACTGTTGTTTTCCACATCCTGCATCCAGTGAATTATGTCAGTCGCCTCAGTGTTCTTCCATCATGCTGATATCTGCAAGGTTTCCACAGTCTATCCCACTCCTATTCACTGATCACTGAAAATTATCTTCGACATTATGCCATTATACTTCACCCTCATTTCACATCCTTCACATCCCCCACAGAGTGCAGGGTCACCAAGTGCAAGCAGAAGTCTGGTCTAGCCGGCAGGTTTCACTCATGGATCCGATCAGCTGCCGTGCCCCATGAAGTTGTGGTTTGACCCTTACTCCATGTCTTAGCACATGTTATGACTCCACAGTATTCTAGCCCCTCTCAATCTATTCCCCCCTGTACTTGCTCTTTACTATTAGTACTTCTACTTCACCTGTATAATTCTCTAGTTCAATTATCATACATCTACATCATTATTGTTGTAAAGTCTGGATGAAGTAGTATTTTTCTTATGATTTCTAGCATTTGTCCCAGTCATCTAGCTAATATTTTGTCTATCATCACATACCTGTGCCAGTTCTGTGACTCGCCATTTCTAGTGATATGCCAACCTTCTATTCCAGTGTTCCATGACCTTCCCTTGGTGTTCTACCCCTATGTTGTTTATGTATAAATAGCTATTTTCATAGTTACAATAAATCATCGGTAAAAAGCTTGTTCATTCCCTAGAAGGAATCCATTGTTTAGTATATGAGTTAACTAGTTCTCATTGCTAATGTCTCATTTCTAGCATGTAGCGCAATGTTCTCATTCTCTCTTTCCCATATATCTTAACAGTTATTTGACCTCTTACTAGTAGAAAAAACCTTAGTACAATGACCTACCCCCTCATTGGTAGTTGTACCTAACGGTGAGCTCAAACCTTTGATCTTATTCACTACACCCATTTAGGGGCATCATCAAGACCGCTATTCGCAGCACTTCGCAGGAGTGTTCAGATCAGGAAAAGGAACACCTGAAATGGGGTGACCTTTCTTTGAGGACGTGTGCAATTCATTGCGTACTACTCTTGGGTTATTTACTACGACTGCAGGCCCATGTCGGAATTACACTGACATTATATATTTACTCCAAAATTCAATCTTGACACATATTTACAAACAAAAGTGGAGTCAATGAAACAATGGGTAGAGCTAGCATCTGCTAAAGCTTTGAAGGATACATGAGGGATAAGGTTGGAATATAAACTAACTACAAGAGACATAGACATAAAAAAAGTGGAAGCATTGAGTCTTACCTCCATGTTCAGATTGGATTTTGGGGTAAAGATAGAACATCAGTGTAATTCATTTTAATATCTATATATTTCTATATTTTTGATAAACAAAAATAGCTCAAGGGTTTTTTTTTATTCCCTTCATAAATGTGGCACTAGATGTGGCACACGTGTTGATTAATCAAGGTGATGTAATGTGGGGGTCAGTGATGGTATTTGATGATGTTCTGAAGATTCGGCTCAGGGGTTCCTTTGGCATCAAGATGGATCGTCAGCCAAACAAAGAAAATTATTTGAGGTGTGATGATGAGTTGAAGGAGTAAACAGGTAGTCTAATATAGCTGGCTTGTAGATTGTAGAAATTGTTAGAGAGAATGATAGGGAATTTCAAAAGGCAAGTCTGAATGCCATGAGTCTTTCTATATGTATCAAGAGGGATATAATTCTAGCTAAAGCATATCATACAGGAATATTATAGTACTTATACAAGAAGATTCATGGGTGGTTTTTGGAAATGTTAAAAATAGAGACGGAGTCTTGGAAGATTAGTAACTAAGGAGATGGAAATATTTTACTATCTGTGGAGCAAATAGTACAGGATTATGTTTGGATAGTAAAATAAAATCTGGAAAATAATCAGTCGTCAGGGGGAAGAAAATAGTGAATGGGGGGATTGGAAATATAATATTCTGTGACAAGAAAGAAAAAATAACCGAGAGAAATATTTGTTCCTTTAACATAAAAGTGTAAAAGCTGCTCCTTCCATTTCCTATTCCATATGCAGTCCAATTCATAAGGAATGTTTGATATACTTTTTGATTCAATTTTTGTGCCTCTATTACCTCTGCACAACCTTCTGTAATCATAACATTGTTCTCTGTTCTATTTTTGTTGTCCCAAAGTTTCAGGTGCTTGCTCGCCATGTAACTGGACCGATCAATCATTAGTGATGCGTGCACGGGTAATCATATGTGTTATCCACCTTGTTCATACTCATGATGTCATAGCGCATCTATAACTTGTGCGTGTAGGCCGAGACAGCAGAAGATGCTATCTCATAGTTTTTTCCTTGAATATAATAAACAAAATTCTTTCAAAATATTCCTCCCAGCTTTTTATGGCTGAGATAAAAGGAAAAAAGGTAAAATGACAACTTCACAATATTTTTTACAATATTTTATCACAACAATTCCAACATGGGCCTATGGTCATAGCAAATAACCCAAGAGGAGTACACAATGAATCATGCATGTCTTCAAGGAAAGGTTGCCCCAGTTCAGGTGTTCCTTTCACTGATACAAACACTCCTGAAAAGTGTTGTGAATAGCAGTCTCGGTGATGCCCCTAAGGGGGCATAGCAAAAAAGATCAAAGGTTCAAGCTCACTGATAGACACAACTACTAATGAGGCAGTGGATTGTTATACTAAGGTTTTTTCTACTAGTGAGAGGTCAAATAACAAGGTGGATGTATGATAATTGAACTAGAGGATTATACAGGTGGAATAGAAGTTCTTATAGTAAAAAGCAAATGCAGGGGGGGATGGATAGAGAGGGGCTAGAACACTGAGGAATAGTAGCATGTGCTAGGACATGGAGTAAGGGTTGAACTACACCTTCATGGGGCAAGGTGGCTGATGAAATCTATTAGTGAAATCCATCGGCTAGACTGGACTTCTGCTCTCACTTGGTGGCCCTGCATCCTGCAGGGTGGACATGAATGATGCAAAACAAGGGTGAAGTATTGTGGCATGATGGTGAAGATAATGTTCAGGGACCAGCAAATAGGAGTGGGATGACCATGGAAGTCTTGCCAATATCAGCGTGATGGAAGGACACAGGGGGGATGAACATAATTCGCTGAACTTGAGATCTGAAAAACAGCAGTCATGACAATTCCATGGAATTCTTTGGTTATATGCTATTAAGTGATGGACTCACCATGGCCCATGACAAAGTACAAATGATCCAGGACTTGCCCAAACCTTGGAAGGTTAGAGACATCCAATCTTTCCTTGGTTTTGCCAATTTCTACTGTCATTTCATTCACAATTACTCAAACATAACTGTTCCCCTCACTCAGTTCACCAGGAACAGCACACCATGGGTTTTCACCAAAGAATGTCAGAAATCATTCAATTACTTGAAGAACATGTTCACTTCAGCCCTCATCCTTATGCACTGCATTCCCAACCAACCTTTGGTTGTCAAAACTGATGCCTTGGACTACACCCTTGGTACTATCCTCTCTATGTTTGACTCCAAAGGTGAATTACATCTGATCACCTTCCACTCTCAGACATTTTCTGGTGCTGAGCTCAACTATAATGTCCATGACAAAGAGCTACTGGCAATTTTTGAGGATTTCAAGTGTTGGAGACACTATCTTGAGGGTTCAGCAACCCTGATAGATGTGATCACCAACCACAAGAATTTGGAGTATTTTTCCACCACTAAGGTTTTAACACAAAGACAAGCATGTTGTCCAAATACCTATCCTAGTTCAACCTCATTATTTGGTTCCATCCTGGAAAACTAGGCACTAAGCCCAATGCTTTAACTAGACAATGGGGTGTCTACCCTAAAGAGGGAGGTAACGACTATGTCCAAGTCAATCCTCACAACACATGACTGATATTCACCAGCCAACAACTCTCTGAATCACTTTATGCCACATAATTATGAGCACCCATACTCTGAGCGAGCACCTTGATGGACTCCAAGCAGCTTCATGCTGATATATTAGCCAACCTGACATCTGACCCTGTGGCCAAAAAGCATCTTGGTGATAACACTGACCTGAGATGGATGCAAACCAACAATGGTTTCCTACACCTTGACAACCAAATCTACATTCCCAAAGCTAACAACCTCTGACTCTGAGTACTACAGTACAAACATGACCACATACTCTCAGGACACTTTGGTCAAAACAAGATGTTAGCCCTCATCCACTGAGAATATACTTGGCCTGGACTTTGGACCTTCATTATTGACCTTTGCAAGTTTTTTACCACTTGTATGTAATCTAAGTCACAGCACTGCCAGCCTTACAGTTTTCTTAAGCAGCTCCCAATCTCCAAGCAGCTTTGGAATTCAATATCCATGGATTTCATTGAGCAGTTACCAGTCTCTTCAGGATTCACTGCCATCTTGGTGGTTGTATGCCGCCTCACCAAGCAAAGCATCTTCATTCCAACTTATAACATGGTCACTTCAGCTGACCTTGCCAAGCTATTCATGCTACATGTCTTCTCCAAGCATGGAGTACCTTTGCATGTCACCTCTGATCATGGATCCAAATTCATATCCCACTTCTTCCGGTCCCTTGGTAAAGCTCTCGACATGACATTGCATTTTACCTCAGGTTATCACCCTGAAGGTGAAGGTCAAACCGAACATGTTAAACAAACATTGGAACAGTACATCCAAGTGTATTGCAACTATCAGTAGGACAATTGGTCTGATTTGCTACCACTTGCAGAGTTTGCTTACAACAATGCCCCTAGCACTACTACAGGTATCTCACCCTTCATTGCCAACAAGGGCTATCACCTGAACCTCATGGTTCACCCCAAATGGGACCTTGCATTCTCCTGAGCTTGAGATTTTGCCATTGACCTCGACCTACTTCATTCTGCCTTGAAAGAGGAGATTAAACTCACTTAGTCTCAGTACTAGGTCTCAGCCAATGCTCAGTGTGCTCTGGCCCCTGAGTTTGCTATAGGATCCTCTGCATGTGTCAAAGTGTGATTCTTCTGAACCATTCAGCCCTTGAAGGAGCTAGCTGAGAAGTACTTCATCCCCTTCATCCCCTTTGAGACCATTTCCCAAGCTGGTTCCCACTCTTACACTCTTCAGCTCCCAGACAGCATGTGTGCAGTCCACCTGGTTGTCATGACTGCTGTTTTCCACATCTCGAGTTTAGAAAATTATGTCGATCTGGCTGGTGGGTTTCCATCACACTGATATCGGCAAGGCCGCCACAGTTTACCTCACTTCTATTTGCTGGTCGCCAAACATATCCTTTGCCATTATACCGCAATACTTCACCCTCATTTCACATCATTTGCAGTCCCCTTGTGGTGTGCAGGGTCACCAAGGACAAGCAGAAGTCCAGTGTAGCCGACAGGTTTCACTCTAAGACCCCATCCATCACCATGCCCCATGAAGGTGGTTTGACCCTGACTCTGTGTCTAAATCCATACTCTAGCTCCATGATGTTCTCACCCCTCTCAATCTGTTCCTCCCTGCATTCGCTCTTTACTATAAGTACTTCAATTCCACCTGTATAATTCTCTAGTTCAATTATCATATGTCTACCCCATTACTAGAGTCCTCACTTGTAGAACAAACCTTAGTGCAATGACCTACTCCCTTATCGGTAGTTGTGTCTAACGGTGAGCTCAAACCTTTGATCTTACTCGCTATTCCCCCTTTGCAGGCATTGCCAAGACTACTATTTGCAGCACTTCGCAGGAGTGTTCAGATCAGCAAAAGGAACACCTGAACTGGGGTGACCTTTCCTCGAGGACGTGCATGATTCATCATGTACTACTCTTGGGTTATTCGCTGTAACTGTAGGCCCATGTTGGAATTACACTGATATTCTATCTTTGCCCTAAATTACAATCTTGACACCAGTCTTCCATGTCTCTATGCTTGAACCTGCCACCCCGAACTCCATCCCAGAGTGTATTCTCTTGTGATATGTGGTTTGTTTATATGATTGGAGAATATAATTCAAGCTTCAAATGAAGCCGAATCAAACAGAGGTTTGTTGTGAGAGAGAACTTCAAGTAAACTGCAATATATGCTAGTTCTCTTGACTACTACTTTAACTAAGAACTTCAGTCAACTTGTGTGGGGTGAGTATTATTACTGATAAAATTATTGTACATGATTCGAACTATTTAACTACTTCTGACTGGCGCAATGAATATTTATCAAATCGCTTATGTAATGCGATGGCAGGGATGGAGGTGCAGTAAGTAACAAACAAAAGACTAATTATATGGGATGGGGCACGTGACATATGGAGTAGTGAATGTAAAGTATAAACTGACATTGACATAGAAGAAAAATATTTACTACTTGTCCTACATGTAGTGACAGAAATGTAGGGACATCTTGAGACAACACGCATCTATAACTGGATATGAGGCATCTATATAAGGTTTGTATGTGCAGGGTAGATTGATAGGCATCAGACCTGCTCTCTTATGTCATTGAAGGCACACTTCACACGTGATGGGTCCACATGCCAGGATAGTGATGGATATGGTGTCATGGGCTCAGTCCTGCATATGTGCGGCCTCAGTGATAGGTGTCAAATGGGATAGGGGTAGGAATCAATGAAGATCATGGTAAGGTCATCTGCAGATAATATCCCAGTGATAGAATGCCAGGATCTGTCAGTGTCATCATTAATATATGATTTATTTATATCTTTTTATTTTACATTCATAACATATACAGCCACCTCCCCCACCAGTTGAAATTGATGGTGAGCCCAAGTACGAGATCTCTGAGATATTGGACTCTAAGATTGACTGCCATTGAAGACCCTGTAACCTCCTATACCTGGTCTGATGGGCTGGTTATGAAGGCACTGATGAGGAGACGTCTTGGATCATCATGACTGAGTTAGGTCACATGGCTGAGATTGTTACAGACTTCCATTGTGCTTACCCTGCCAAACCTGGACCTTGGTCCCCTTGACCCAATCCATATTTCTTTATTATATTACTATCATGGTCATTTTCGTCTTAGCTACATCTTTGAAACACTGAAATTTGATCTCTTCCCTTCACCTTCCTATCCTATGTCTATATTCCCTGAACCCAAACTCCAAAAGTCCAAAAACCCCAAAAATTCACTTATGTTCAGTCACACTTGATCTTTTGGTTGTTCACTGAATTCAATTTCTAGTTACTAGATACATTATGCTTCTGTCAAAGTTTCCTCTTGCCCCTCCTTGTCTCCACCTGCTTCCTAAGGCTCCCCAACATCCTCAGTCTCTTTCCCTTTCCTGGTTTCTATCTCCTTTTCCTTTCCCTTCCCCTTCTGATCTACTTCCTCATCATTCTCTTCCTCCTCCATCACCTTCTCTGCATCCTGCCCTTCATTTCTCACCATTTCCTCATTCTCCTTTCTGTTCCCCCCCACATTCACTACTGTCTCCGAACCCCCGATGCCCAAACCCTGAACCTCC